>JAJQOW010000128.1:0-120000 GCA_037975125.1 Latrodectus hesperus
CTACAATAAATTTTTTGAATAATTTCTCCTAACTCAAACTTCTAATGACACTTAGTGGTGCTCAGTGCCAAAGTACTGTTCAACTGTCAATAAACCCAATTTTACTTCAATCATTTGAAAATTTCGATTCTAAAAAAAGAGTCATTTAAATACAAATGATTTGAAAACTTTCTTGATATAACGGCAACTAAAAGCAAACAAAGAATCTTGTGCTCAGATGCTTCTTAACACTTTAAGGACCATTATTCCCAAATGGGAGCATACATTTAAGAAATTACCGAAATTTTAAATTTATTAATTAAACGTAAGTAATATTTTAACTCATCGAATGATTTTTTGAAAAAAACCTTGAGTGCTGATCTTACATTGTTTATTCACAAAATATGCAAAAAAATATTTTTCGATATAATTGATGTGTTATGTCGTGTAATTTTTTAATTAATACGTAAAATTTAATTGTTCAGAAAAATTTTCTATGAAAATGAATAGACATTTAAATTTAAAATGTGTATATTCTTAAGTAATTAATAACTAATTAAACATTTTGTGCTGAAAAAATAATTTCTCTAACTTTAAGCATATGCCTCAAATATTCAAATGGGAAGGACCATTGTTCCCATTTGGGAACATCCAATAAATCAATTAAATTAATTTTTTTAAATGTAAGCACTATAATAATATTTAATGAGCTAATTTCAAGCAATACATAGTGAAAACCTTTCTCTACACCTGAAATAAGTTTTGGTACTTAAAGTGTCGATTGAATAGATACTTCTCATTTATGTTAGATTCTGCAGTTTCACAAAAACTTATATATGCATATTAACTGTAAACCCCGAAAGAGATCGCCGAGTAAATTTGAGAGTATCATACTGACTTTCTATAAGTTTTCCCCCATGGCTTCTCCTGATGAAAATAATATGCTGGGTGAAGATAAAGCACATGCAATGTGGAACCAACTTTTGACATGAGACCTGTGTTCTTAAGTAAATTGAATACATTGCTGCAAGAAAAAGCAGATAATAGCTGGATCCTCAGCAGAGATAGTTACTGTACTTTCATAGAGGACATTAAAAAGGCTAAAGCAAAGCAGAAAAAAGAAAGTGTTGACAATCGTTGACCGAGAAAATATAATGTTATTGAGGTTGACGAAAAAGAAAATCTTATTGTGTCAGTAACAAAAGACAATAGCGTTATTTTATATCGCTATTGTCTTCCGTTACTTGTACAATAAGATATTATAATTTATCGCAAAATATGTGGAGAAAAGAGTCATTTGACTTGCTATATGAGACTCACTTGAAAATTGGATTTGCAGGTCGCACATGGATGGAGAAGGAGCTGCAAAATAAGTACAAAAATGTCACCAAGTAAATCATTACATTGTACCTTCGCTTATGCAAACCGTGTCAGACCAAATTATCTAATCCTAAGAAAAGTCTAGTTTCTAAACCTTTAATATTTAAAGAATTTAACTCAAAATGCCAGGTAGATCTTATCGACATGCAAAGTAACCCAGACGGCGAATTCAAGTTTGTACTCAATTATTAGGATCATTTAACAAAGTTCATATTACTGCGAGTTCTGAAAAGCAAAAGAGTAGTAGAAGTTGCTTACTAACTACTGGTTATCTTCATCGCCATAGGTGATCCAAGCGTGCTTCAATCAGAAAATTGAAGACAATTCGCGAATCAAATTATTAATGAACTGAAGAACATGTGGCCTGAATTTAAACTAGTTCATGGAAAACCGAGGCGATGCCAAAGCCAAGATTCAGTAGAAAGTCCCAACCAAAATGTTCATAATAGGATGATGACATGGATGCAGACAAACAAATCTACACATTGGGCCAAGAGTCTCAAATTCATTCAATGCATGAAAAACCGTTCTTTTCTTCAAGGAATTCAGCAGTCACCTTATGAGGCTTTTTTTTAGCTGCAAAGCAAAAGTGGGACTGAGCATCCCAATTCTGCCCATAGAGGTTATCGATAACTTAGTTACAAGCGAAGATCTCGAGAATGGCGAACAAGAAATGGTTGGTACTATAAATATAGCTACTTTCTCCACAAACGAACCATCTGCAGTGTGTGCCAGAGACATCAGAAAGTCCATATCAGTTGTCTGACAATAAAAAAATGAACAAATTCTGTGTAGTATGTCAACAAGAATGTAGTTCAGCACATTCTTGTAGATCCTGCGGAAACATTGGGCAAACAATTTGTGAAAAAAGAAATGAAGCAGACGAGGGAAGAAAAAATTACTAGTAGACTGTGTCATAACAAACAAGAAATCATGAACAAGAGGCCAGATGCCCATGCCCATGCTAGCTTACAAACACAAGGTGTCAAGAAATTCATATGCAAAATTTGCACCAGCGAAAGTTTGAGATAATGCACGCATCCGCATACCAGTTTTTGACAGAGAGTCTGTATGATACACGAAGCGTCCTTGCATTTGTCATGAACATAGAGGGTGCTTTCTACAAGCTAGCAACAGGTCATGGCGTTTTTAAACAACGGTACTTCAGAAGTCAGTTTTCCCTTTTGCAAGTTGTAATAAACTAATTCAGTAGATAATGTGATTATATTTTTGTTTGTTTTTTCCAAGGGGGAGGAAATTTTCATAAGAGACCAGGAGATTTGTGGCACTATGAGATCTTTATTCACTAAAGCTTAGCCAATCATTGTGAGGACATTAGCCGATCATTGTGAGGTGATATTGCCTGTTTCGCTATTTGGCCAGCCAATTCGGAAACTGGCTGAACTTCGGGCTTTGGCTGTAACATATATATAGATATACATATATATATATATATATATATATATATATATATATATATATATATATATATATATATATATATATATATATATATATATATATATATATATATATATATATATATATATATATATATATATATATATATGTATATATATATATATATGAAGAAGTAAGATGATGAAAATTATTGTATGTGTAAAGAAATATTTAATATTTTTCGGTGTAAATATAGGTAATATAGGTGATAACCCTTACAATTATTTCTAATCAAATATACCAGTACATTTTACCATAAATATAGCCAATACAGTTAATAATGTTCAAAAATTATCAATGCAGAATTTTTCTTCTTCAAACAATCAAACATTGTTCACTATGCAAATACCACAAAATAAAACAAAAATTCATTAGAAGCCAATATATAAATAATTTTAAATATAATAAAAATCTCTAAATCTTTACGATTGTTAGATGCTGCACATATTGTATATTTTAATTTAATGCATTTTTCAAAAATACTATTACATTAAAATCTCATAATTTAAACAATTGATATTCACTGTTAAAATTTAATCAAATTTGTTCATCTTTGACAGATTAACCATTCCTGTAATTTTGTGCATTTCAACTTTAAAACAAAACTAATTTGGATAAAAACAATCACTCAAATATACTTTTTTTATCTCAGGTTATTATTCAAATTTTTTTGTTTGAAAATAATTTAATTATATGATAGATATTTGTATTAATATCTAAAACCAAGATCCTCTTTGAAAACATAAATACCACAAAAACTCTGCATCAAATAAATTGTGCATGAGGGAAATGAAAGAGCAGATTACCTAGCAACACAATCATCGACTGACAGTAGCATCATAATAATTGTCTTATGCCCAAGAACTCATTTCAAATTTTTTCCAACATCATGCATTATATTCAATATTAAATTTACTGGAAATTTGATGGACGCACACTTTTCCTTCTACATTATCTGCTAACAATTTTATCTCAATTATTTCTTTCATTTCTGAGCACAGTCCATTTGGTTCTTATCATAGAAACTTCGTAAAAATAAAACCTCCTTTTGTTCAAAGGTAAATGGTCAATCACAGCCAACAATCGTATAAAATCTTTATCAGACGTTCCATCTGCCCATCATCTTAAATTCTTTACAGACCTTAATCCCGGCCAACCTCGATTAAGTAACAATATCAAAAGACTCATAAATCTGTACTTGTCAACTCCAAATTTGCACTTTTGATCTGAAGGCTAAATAGAAAGATCTTCAGATCAAAATGTCCAAAACATTAATTACTCCCAAAAAATCTTGCACTATCAAACGATTATCGTATAGATCTTGCTTAAATAGCCCCAGGCACTCAAGGATGTGTTCTGGCGTATCTTGTTCAGCGAAACAATTGGTAAAGGTCTCAACATTTTTGGAGAATCCAGAAAATTGTATTGATTTGAGAGAAGGATCACACTGCTATTGTTACACCAGCATGCTTCCCTATACATAGCCCTGAGTTGAGTTCTACCAGAAGCAATCAGATGGAGTCTTCTTGATTTTCAAGAAAGGACCAATGGACAGGATCCTCAACATTATAATGGATTGTAGAGGATAATATGTCTGATAGCAAATTTTTGTTGAATGTTAAAAAGTTTCCCCTTTCTGAGTGATCCATGATTATTTGCACTGGAATACAATTACACTCTAATATGCATTTTAAGTATTATTTTCTTCTTATGTTTGTAAATAAAGATTTGTTGCTAATTTTTTAACTAACTTTTTTTTTAAAATTCCATTAATGTTTTAATTAAAATTACTAATTTTCTTGTTTTAAATCTAGGAGCACAAGAAATTATTTTCACACGCAGTTATTTTTATTTCCTTTATATAGTTAACGCGACACATTTATTTAACAAATTAGAGCATTGATGTTAACAGGACTTATCATAAAATCTTGAATTTATTTTGAGATATATATTTTAAATTTTTAATTATGTAAACATTATGAGAAATTATTAAAAAATTTGCATTTAAATAATTCATTCTCTTATATTATAAAATATAATTATTGTCTTAAAGGAAACAATGAGACTTAAATAAATTATTTATTTGAGAAAAACAAACGCTGTTTGATAAAGGATAAACAAAGGCTGTCTGTAATAAATTCATAATTAAAATTTGAGTCTTCAAAACAATATGATTATTGACTATTTAATAATTATAAGAGAGAGAGAGAGAGAAAGAAAGAAAGAGAAATCTCTATATTCAACGATATTTTTGTCAATAAACGTAAACAGCGAATTTAACAATAATATTTAAAGCAAATCATTAAAAAATTTGAATTTTGTTATTATGAGCTTATGTCTGATTGAGTAAACTTTTCAATCTGTGTTGCGTAAATTCATCCAAAGCATTTAAGTAGATTATACTGATTTAACATGAACTAAATTCATATTTGTGCATTGATATATAATTTTATATTCCGTAAGATAAATTTATTGTTATTTTTTATTAGATTTCCATTTTTTATTTATTCCGTTTAGTTTTTTAATTATTAAATGTAATATCGATTCTATTTTATGAACAAAAATACTAGAATTGACGACTTATGAGTATTTGTAATAATAATAATAATAATAATAATAATATATATATATATATATATATATATATATATATATATATATATATATATATATATATATATATATATATATATATATATATATATATATATATATATATATATATATATATATATATATTCTAATTTAACTTAGCTGAAATAAAAAATGCAAAGTTTACAAACTTTTAATAATCATTTTAAAATAAAATATGATTAAAATTTAGTGGACTTTCTGATTTTATTTGCATACTCAAAATTTAAGTGAAATTCTTTTTAGTTCCATTTTTTGTTGCTAAATTGAAATTGATTTGTAATGTTTTATTTCCCAAAATGCAAGCACTTAACAGAAATTCCAAACCAAAGATAGGCTTCAATCCCTGATCCAAACGACCCTGTATTCAGTTTGGTTAACAGAAAAAAAACTTTCAACCATTTGATTATTGCATTAGAAGGAAAGTGTTTGTTAATTAAGGATACTGAGCTGGTCAATCAAAAAGAAAGACAGTTCATGTCATCTGTCGAAGACGTGACGAGAAACAAGAGCTTTGTATTTAAGGATTTTTTTCTGTCAACTACAAGTCTCAAGATACACAAGAAATCAATACAATTCAAGTAAAGAACTTTCAAATTAAATTTTAGCAGCAGTAATTTTTATAGTAGTGAAAACACTAATAACAAAAATAATACAGAATTTTAAGAATTGTTTTTTTTAAACATTCTTAATAGAAACATTTATTTAAAATATTAGCGATTGTTGTAAAATTTATGAATTAAACTGATTTTTTTATATAAAACATACATATATTTATTCTCAATTAAATAGCTGAAATGAAAAACCGCACACATTTTTTAAATTTTTTTTATAATCATTTTGAAATAAAATAAGATTAAAATTGAATTTATTTCAGGATTTTATTTCATTACTCAAAATATATAAGTGAAATTTTATTAAGAGAAAATATGATAGTTTTTAATTGTTTTGGTTTGAATGTATGTTTATAGCAAAATTATTTTATCATATTTCCTTCATAATATTAAACATAAATAAAAACTTATTTAAGTGCTTCAGTGTTTTTGATTAAGTTAATAATAAGCATTAGATACCAGAGTAAAAAAACATTTATTCAGATTTCTGCTGTTCAAAATAATGGGAAAGTATATAAACACATCGATGTTATTTCTATATTATTTTATTTTTCTATTATGATTCATTTTTCACCGGATAAGATTTGAAATATTTTATATTGGTTTGTTTATTGTAAGCAGGTATAAGCAAAATTTAAATTTTTTTTTGCTTTTATTCTATTTAATTTACATAAATTCTACATAATTTTTATTAGTTTCCATCATGAATAATAATTTACTTTCTTTTCTGAATTATAAAATTAGTAAAATACTCTATATTTTTAAAGGTTATCATTTTGAGTAATATATGTACATAGAGCCGTGGTAGCCCAGTGGTTAGGGTATCGGCCTTCCATCCGGAAGGATGGGGTTCGATTCCCAATGCCGCCAAAGACCCACCGAGTACATGCGATATACGTGCTCGTTAAATCTGTGGAATCGAAAGTCCTGTGATCGATCGTTGAGCAGTTACCATGGGTGCAATGGTCTGGAGAAAATTTCCTCCCCCTTCAGATCAATGTCAAAATTGAGGGAGTGGATTCTCTGGTAGAGCCATCTATCGGAGGATTTAAAAAAGAGCAAAGACGTACTTTCACCTTCATGGTGCTCTGATTAAAACGAAAGACACTCCCTATTGGCATAGCGAGCTTGGCTTCTCCAAGTGTCATAAGTAACATCAACAACAACATGTACATATATAGAACCATAAGGAAAATATTAGGAAAATATATATATATATATATATATATATATATATATATATATATATATATATATATATATATATATATATATATATATATATATATAATAAGAATTATTATAGGAACAATTTTATCCTACTTTAAGACTGTGAAGACCAATCATGACATCTATAGCACGCCACCTCTGCAAGAGAATCCAATCAAAAAAGCCGACAGAAAACCAAACCCAGTCAGATGGGTACAGCATACTGCTGAGTCATTCGTTGAGAATAGTGGCATGAGATGACATCATTGGTCATTTCAAAATTCCTTAACCATATTTGGTACTCTACATTTTGAAGTTCCACAACATATATATATATATATATATATATATATATATATATATATATATATATATATATATATATATATATATATATATATATATATATATATATAATAAGAATTATTATAGGAACAATTTTATCCTACTTTAAGACTGTGAAGACCAATCATGACATCTATAGCACGCCACCTCTGCAAGAGAATCCAATCAAAAAGCCGACAGAAAACCAAACCCAGTCAGATGGGTACAGCATACTGCTGAGTCATTCGTTGAGAATAGTGGCATGAGATGACATCATTGGTCATTTCAAAATTCCTTAACCATATTTGGTACTCTACATTTTGAAGTTCCACAACATATATATATATATATATATATATATATATATATATAATAAGAATTATTATAGGAACAATTTTATCCTACTTTAAGACTGTGAAGACCAATCATGACATCTATAGCACGCCACCTCTGCAAGAGAATCCAATCAAAAAAGCCGACAGAAAACCAAACCCAGTCAGATGGGTACAGCATACTGCTGAGTCATTCGTTGAGAATAGTGGCATGAGATGACATCATTGGTCATTTCAAAATTCCTTAACCATATTTGGTACTCTACATTTTGAAGTTCCACAACATATATATATATATATATATATATATATATATATATATATATATATAAAGACAGAGAGAGAGGAAAACACTTTGTATGTTTTAAAAGATGATTGCGCCTATGAAATGAAAGTTTGAAATAAAATTTATTTTCATAGTTTAACGATGGAAGACGTTTCTTACTGACACGCGAATACGTTTTAATTAAGAATAGTTTTCTTGCAGTTAAACTAATGAAATTAAGTACAGCATGAGGAAGAAAAAATTCAGGTATTCTGAATTCTTCTACAAGTAATTTTTCAATTCTAAATTTAGAATACAGAGTTGGGGAAATGAAAGGGAAAATGTTGGAGAACTATTGATGTCCCAACGATGCGATGCTTTAGATTTCAAATTCGCATTCACCAAATGGGGAAATAAATTCACAAATAAAACTTTTTGAATTTAAATGCAGAGAAATTTCTTGTACCATTGAGAAAATCTAAAACTAGGGAATGTTTTTGTCTGAATACATTTCAAATTTTTCTCAAAAATATTATATTATAATTGATAAAATAGTTTTTTTTATTTATTCTGCCTATTAAAATGAATTTATATCTGCGAAAAATAATGTAATGCAGAGTTTATTCCAAAATACTCTTTTGAAAGTATATTATAATCGGAATAGAATTTATAAAAATAATCACCCATATTGTAATTACAAATATCAGTTATGAATGAGATCTTTGAATAAATTCTGAAAGTTTTATCAAGTAATAGTTTTAGAATATATGGAATGAGCATTTATTGAAATACCTTAAATCCGGGCATAATAGCACTTTTATAGTTTGAAACATTTTATCACATTCTACGATAAGATTAATTCTAACATATATTTAATAATTTCACAAAAACTATCAAAGAATATTCTCTTTAGTTTTATTTGCAAAATATAACTAATAATTTTCTCGTATTTTTGTGTAATGCAGATGAAAATAATTTAATTTTTTGGAAATTAATATAAACAATTTAAATTTTAGATTTAAAAGAAAAATTAAATTTTAGATTTAAAGGCTACAAGTAGATATTTCTGCATTTGTTAGATTATTTTTTTTTTTATCTAAAATTGCAATTTTCAAAAAATTTATTACATAAAAATTTCCTTAAATTTTTAGAAATAAAATTGTTATATTAAAATATCATTATCTATCAAAATCAATAAAATATTGGGGAATTGATTTTGTCACTGGAGTGATTAACATAGAAATTTCCAACTATTTCTGCAATAGCGTGTAACTTAGATATCATTTGTTTTAGTATCCATTATTTCAAAACATTTCCAAGTTCTTTAGGAATGAGAGTAAAGAATAGTGTCATTAAAAAAGGAATTTAATATAATTTCCAGAAATTTTCAACCTTAGCCATTCGTAATAAGATTGGCTGCTTTAAGGAAAATAAATAATTTTCAAACTTTAAGTCAAACATTGAACATGAACAAAAACTTAGAAAGATTATTTTTTGACTTAAATTTCTTTCATTATTTTTTCTTTTACGTGAGAAAGTATTTGTATACCAGCAAAGCTCTGTATCATAAGAACTAATATCCCAAAGAAAGGTCAGTTATCTCATAAATTTAACTGATACCCCTAGAAGGTGATGCAAAAGCGTGCAGATCGTCCGTTAGATGATATCGAATGATCATGTAACACGTGTTGGGTTTATGCACCCAATTCTTATATCCTTAAGATCAACGCCGATGAAATAAGTGAAAATATCTCTCTTCTCTCTCTAATTCTGTCACTCATAATTCGTTTTCATCTGACATAGTTAGTGATTAATTTAGACAGTCTAGTTTTATCTTACGATTTGCTTTCAGTATATATTTGGAATGGCTGAAGTAAAATTATATTTCTTACAAAATAAATTTGTTTTTATATCTCAATCTGATTTTAATAATAAATTTAGTGTTTTTATACGCATGAAGTCATTATAATTCAACACAGTTGCATTATAAAATTTTGAATAATCGATTTGATTTTATGTGTGTGTGTGTAGAAAATTATACTTTGAAAAGTTTGCAAAAACTAAAATGTCTCAGAATGACTTCAATTTTGATCTGAATATGTGTGATGCACTAAACATTTATCTAGTCAAAAGATATATTATTCAGAATGGCAATAAGATACTTCACTGTGCTTTCTTCATAATATGATAATTAAAAGAGTTAAACTAAACATAATATTTAATTTGAAAATGAGAGTATATATTGTCACCGTTATTCAAAATTTAATACGCATTTTAAGATACAAGATTTACGGACTTTTTTCGCAGAAGAATGGTTGATTTGATCGGACTGCCTATTTAAAATAGATGCAGAGCCATTCATACATCAACATTTGAGAAGAGAGTCAAACCCTCGATCTGTTGAATTAAAAGAAAGCGCAGCAAGTTTGTCTACATGAAAATGTTGGAGGAATTACAGAAGTTCTTCATATAGCATGTTCAGTTATATCGAAGCATTAACTTCTGTTTATTTTAAATATGACTTATGTTAAAGTCTACTCAAATCTAGTGATATTTTCCACCTAGTATGATTACTGTGTAATCATATGTTTAATCTTTAATTATAATAATGGTAATCTTTAAAAATGAAATGCTGTAACAAATGACGTTATGAAAAATAAATTTTTTGCATTGGATATTTTTTGATAAAATCTTTCAAAAGGCATAAGGATTTACAAGGGAGTAAAATGTATTTATCTTCAAACTCATGTAATGGTAGGAGTGAAAATTTATTTCATTTTGAGTTTTGCTGTTAACTCAATATATATTTTCCAAAGATAAGTTGTTTTTATTACTAATGACACTTGGACAAGTCAAACTCGCTATGTCTTGGTTATGCGAATTTAAGTCAGTAGGGTGCGTCTTTCGTTTAATCAGAGCACCACGAAAGGGAAAGTACGACTTTGCTCTTCAAATCCTTCTACAGATGGCACCACCAGAGGATCACCTCCTTCAATTTTGATATTGATCTGAAGGGGGAGGAAATTTTCTCCAGACCTCTGCATCCATGGTAACTGCTCAACGACCGACCTCAGGACATTCGATTCCACAGGTTTAATAAGCACGTATATCGTATGTTCTCGATGGTTCTTTGGTTCATTGGGAATCGAACCCTGCCCTTCCGTAATTAAAGCCAATGCCCTAACCACTAAACTACCACAGCCTGCAAAATATAAATTATCTACACATACTTGTTCAAAATATTCACTTCTTATTTAAGACAAATTTCTCTCGCTTCAAATTTATGGATTTAAATTCAAATTATCTTGATGTCTGAAAGTATATTGTCAGATCTGATGAGTCTCGTTTGCAGTTATAAAAAGCAAGTGAACCTATAAGAGAAAGCCTCGTGAATCTATGGACCCATAGAAAGGAAACTGTTCAAACTGACAGGCCTTCATTGAAGGAACGGGTCATCAGCAACTGATGCAGAATGGAATTCTTGATGCATCTAGAGGTGAATCTGATAACTTACAGATACTTATACTCTTATTCTGCATCATTTCACATCCATTAAGTACTAGGATGGAATTTTAACAATTCAAGGAGAACAATGCCACATCCTTCATGTCAAGAATTGCTTCTAAGTGGCTTTAAGATCATTCTTCTGATTTTCGACCCTTATCTATTGTGTACCTAATTTTCCAAGAATAACATTACTTTGCATATCTGGAATTCTTTGCAATGTGACGTTTAGAAATGTTCTTCTTCAACTATATTTCCTATGGATTAGTAGATTACTTTATAGCAGTGGTTCTCAACCTATGGGGCGTGTCTCGCAAGGAGAGCATAAGCACACTAAAGTGGGGTGCTGTTGGGAGAAAATATTATTTAAAACAATTTATTTAACTGATTGAATGGAAATCACACACACATATAAAACAAAACACATTTTGGAAAAACATTTTTAACAATTAATTTACTAAACTAAAACTACTTACTAAATGAAAACATATTTAATAAAAACTTATTAAATTAATAACAAATTTAACAAATATTAGTGATTTTCTTGGACCTGTTTTGCAGAGCACAGCTTTTAGAAGGAAGGCTTAATATTAGAAAAAGCAGCTGTTAGTTTTTTTTTATTTCATATTTAGCTGAGATACATATTTTGTCTTCAACGAAGTCACTGCAGAAATTGCTTAATTTCACTGCTTGCTGCTAATAGTCACTGCTTGAATTTCAGAAAGGTAGATTGTTGTTGTTGTTGTTCCTTATTCCACTTGATCTAGTGCAATCTAGACCAAGTCCAGTAGATCGTTCGCCCAGAGAAAGTCCCGAACCAGCGCAGGGTTATCAAAAGATCTCTCTTCTCCAAACCCAGACAGGAGAGCAGATGGTCCGGAGAAGCTTGGTGGAAATTACACTTGAGGCACACAGGGAACACTTTCTGACCCTGAACGAATGTAAGGGTGCTAGTATGTCCAGTAATGAGCCTGGAAATGGTGGTTTGCAATTTCCTATTGCCCTTCAGCTCCAGGGCAGCCCCAAGATGGTTTTGTTCGTAGGTAGATTGTTGAAATTGGTAAAAGAATATAAAATGTCCTTTTTGAAGAGGAGAAAATTTACCATCTACTCCAGTCTAAAATTTGAAAGTGATTTATTCTTTAATTGTTTTCTAGTTTCTCCCCTTGGCGTGAGGTCTATGAAGTTTTTTTCCTTGACTATCTATGTTTGCCTGGTTCATAAGATCATTTAAGATATCAAATAAAGTGAATGTTGTTGCTTTAAATTCCATTGATTTACAGAAAAGTAGTTCTTCAACTAATGACATATTATCAAAAAGTTGAAAACGTGCAACGAAATGAGCATCTTTATAACTATCTGTTGCCTCATCAAGCTGTATTGAAAATAAATTGTCATGCAACTTCTAAAAAAGCTGACACTGTACATCTTCAGCTATATGATCAATTCTACAGGCAACGGTGACATTTGAAGAGGTATGGACTGCAATTGTTTTGCAAAATTATCTCCAAGTAGAGTTTCGACAATGTCAAATTCTGCGGATAAAATAAGCTGTTCGTCAAAGGTGTGAGGCTTTTTACATAAGATTATTTTATATGAAACTTTATAATTAAAGCTTTTTCATTCACAGTTTTTTTTAAAAAATAATTTTTGCTTTTCATATAATTTCAGATTTAGTTCAAAGAATTCTTTGGGTTTGTTGGTGTACTCACTATGAAGTATTTTCAAATGTTATTTTAATTTAGTAGATTCCATGTTATCTAATACCAATATTTTTGTGCAAATGATTCTCAATGAGCCTTTCTTCTTCATTTACTTCCGTACTAGTAAAATCAAAATTAAAATACTCTTGAGATCATTTTCTTGATTTTATTTTCAGAATCACGATTTTCTGAGTCCTCGTTGATTATCATCTAATGCTTGCTTACGCCTGCTTAAAAAATCATACATGATTCTGCATAAATTTACTATCGCTAATATTTAATACGTTGAACTGTGAGTAACACACGAAAACATATATAACACATACACATTCACGATAGATTCGAAAGCGGTAAAAGAATCGACTCGCATCTGGAATTAGAAACTGATGTTATCAAACCTTCTTCTACCTATGAAGAAGAAACATTTTCTCATATATGCGAATTCTGGAGATGGCATCCTGTCAAAATCGAAACTTTTCTCGAAAATTTGGTTGCATGTAATATTAATTATACTAGTACTAAAATTTTTTCTACTTTATTTTTAAATTTTTTTAGTAAAATATATATAAATTTTATCATTAATGATAATTGAAGGTTACCCTGAAAGCATTTAAACAATTTACTTCAGAATTAAGTCAAATAAATAATGATAACAAGATCTGTAGTTTAAAAAATTATTTGCTACTTTGGTGTATAAAATTGTCCTTTCATTCATTCAAAGCTTCAGGAATATTACTTTTTAGGAAACAAGATGCGTCTAATTCTAATGTGAAATATCTTTTAAATTCTACACATAGCTTGTTAAACCTGATTAAATGGTTTTATTTTTCAGCTTTTAAACGCAATCTAACATCACACCTGTAGTTACATTATTATCAGTTTTCTAAACTTTCGTGGTGGTCATTTTTTCATTTGACGTTTTGATAGATGGTGTCTCTCAAGTTTTTATTTATTTTATATAATCAACATTTTTTTATATAAATGCATAGATCTAGAAAACTATTAGTTTTCATTTTCAATCTTTTTAATACAGAAATTTAATAAAAAATGTAATGGTTTTTATCCAACTCTCATGCCTTCATTCACTGAAGTAACTTTCACGAGACGCTGTTTTAAACCGTTTTCTAAAATGATCTCATAGGAATCCATTTTGCTTTATTTTTAAAGTTGAATTGAATATTTTGCTTGTCTTTTATGTTTTCACGAATTTATCGTAATGGAAAATTTACTGCAGTTCCTGAAACATCAATTTGAATATCACTCATATTTGGATAATCCAAACACCCATTTGCAACGTTATATTCAGAAATACCCTCGAAATACCGTATATTATTCTTGAACAATTAAATCATATTACTTCACTCAATATTTTTGCTTACAGCAGAGCAACACAGTCATAGAATCACATATCATACATTTGAAAGTTTCCACAATAAAATTTTATTTCGAGTTAAAAATTTAATCCTCTTTCTTATTTCAATGATGAATAGGAATGGTATTGATCCAATCTAATATGTGACATATATTCTTTTATGTATTCAAAATATTCAAATGCATTTTTCAGTCATTATTTCTGTATTAAGTTTTTAAGAGACTTTCATTATCAATTAAATGAATTTTGACAAGAACTTAAAGTCACATTTACAAGAATTAACAAGTGGCAACATTTATTATTTGATAACCCTTGTTATCAAATACAAACAAGTGTTATCAAGTACATGTTTGGAAGTTCTACACATGTTTCTACACATTCTACACATGTTTGGAAGTACAAATTTTCATTTGAACCAATATCGTGCAAGTCATAATAGTAACATTCCAATATTTACCTTATAAGATACATTTTATCGGTAAACTCAATAACCTCAATAGCAAACTGAGAACTGATAAAAACTGAAATTTTAACATTTAAAAATTTCAACAAAACGAATACTTTATCATATCATGTATAATGTTATAACAATTATATGAATTGTAAGAAATTAGTTTTATATAGCATTTGTTATATCAATGATTTTGAAAATTTAATAAAGAGCAAAGAAGATATCAAGGTTGTGAGATGAAAACAATTTTTTCTTTCATTAGAGATACTCTTGCTGAAGATATGAAAAACAGTTATAGTTTCAAACTATAACGTTTCTGCTGAAGTCATAGATGTGATATGATTTTGTGCTGTAGTTATAGATGTCACATGATAGTCATAGAAATCACAGATTTTCTGACAGATGTTTAGTGGTTATGGATTTTTTTGCAATTGAAAAATTGGGGAATAATGCTAAAGAGTTTTAAATAAATCTGAAAGCGGCTGCATTAATCCGCTTAATAGCTCTCAAAAATTTTAGTTTTTTATAAGAAATAGAAACACTTTTATATTGAAAATAAACTATGCCTTTGTTTCAAATATTCATGATAAAATGCAATTCCTGTAATTCTATTAATAACAATTTCTTGTAATAATGCATTTTTTGTATACTTTTCAACATGAAGTCATCAGTGTTTATTACTTAATATTTGCACATAATTTTATCTAATTCTTCAAAATATTATGCACATCAAACAAGAATTCAAAAAATTAATTTTTTCCTCAATATGCTTATTTGTTTTTGGGAAGCAAGTGATAAATTTGTTTCGTATTGTTTGCTTAAAATATATTTTTTTAATTATTTAACATCGTAATATGAAAAATGGATCTCTGATGTACAAGATGTTACGCATATGATTTGAAAATTATTGGTAAAATAGAAACTCTTCATTCTTAAAAATGTAAGGAAAAATTTACATATTAAAGTATGAATCACAATAATTGAAAGAATGGATGAGATCAACATCCATGAAGCATAAAATTCATGCATTTTTAAAAATTGCACCTAATTCCAGTGAAATTTTTTAAGGGATGAAACAGGTATGAAAAAGTGAGAGTTATCATGAAGAGAGGAAAAAATTATCACTTGATTATCTATCTCAGAAAAAATTCTTAGATAAAAAACGAGAAAGTCAATTTAAGTCCATCAATTGTATCCAGTTGCCGAAAGAGAATGCTAGTGGGGAAAAATAGAAAGCAAGTACCATTGAAATTGATAAGAAGCTTAATTTAAATTTTAATAAATGTTCACTTTTCCTTTAATTTATGAAGACATTATCTCGATTAGATTAATAGCTATAAATATTATGAGTAAGGTAATTAAAACCGAAAACATTTCCAAAATGAATTTTGGAGATGAAAGCGTGAAATTATAATCAGCTTTTATATATTGGGGCAAAAAGCGCCTTCCTCTTGTCTTCTTTTAAGTGTAAAAAATAACTCACTGAAGTATTTAAAAATAAATTATTTCCTCCCTTAACCAATTCCGGCTTATTGAAAATATAGTCCATCAAAAAGAAAACCTATGCTCATATATAAAAGACTAAATGAACTATAACTATTCAAAATTACATGGACTTCAGATCCTCAGCAAGATAATTGTACCTAGTTCTCAATAATGAATTGTTTTTGTAATATTATTCAATATATTGATGGAAACAACAGGCAGTGTGTTATGCAAAGGATACTTCAGTGAAATTATATTGAAGACATTAATATTTCTAATGTCTTCATGAAAAGTCACCTTTTCATGATGTAATCTTTCACCTAACCTGTCTTACTTTAAACCTAACTTTTATCTACATTTAACACTGTTTTGTAAATTTTAAATAAATTGTTTTTCAGGAGTACACAGATCTTCGCTATGATTTGACGTGCTAATTTAAGAATAACTAGCATTGGAGCATGAATTTTAACAATTTGATAGTTATATTCCAGATGAAATTGCGATTTTGTTTAGTTGTTCCGAGTGTTCTTTCAATTGTGTGCTATTGGTATTAATTTATGTATGTAAGGCGTCAAAATAGAGCAATAAATAAATCACACTTACGATACTATACATAATTGTAAGGTAACATAAGTGTGATTTACTTATTGCTCTTTCAATTTTTTCAAACAATTATGCAACTCTTCCTTTAATTCATGAGAGTAAATCTTTTCTAGCTTAAGTTAAAATCCATTTTTATATCACTTCTTTATACACAGTAAAAAATTGCATTCAAACTAATTATAACATTCACTTGAATTCACACTAATAGGTTAAGAAAACTTTACAGTAAACGCAATATTCAGTTCTTATTGATTGTATATTAATATAAATCAAAATTCACATATTGTATATAAAATTTATAAAACTTTACTTTAAGATTAAACATTTTATACTAAGATGGATCTAATTAACCCCAGTTTCAGTAAATTACATTGAGAAGTTTTTAACAACGCTGCTAAATTAGAAACTAAAATGAGTTTCTATACAAATTTTCTTGGAATATTTTAACACCATATATTAAGTGTCTTAAAAAGAAAACGCATTAATATAAATCTGTATGACTATAAAGAAAATTAATTTATAAATTATATGAAATATTAATTACATTTTTGAATCCTATAATGATATTAATAATAGCCATTTATGTGAATTTCTAATAAAAATTATTTCTCTTTTAATGAATTATATTTACATGATTTATAATGTATTCTGTTTTCCTTCTTCTTCTTCTTCTTCTCAGAATTGGGTTTGTATGTCATTGGGCACCTCTGCTTTTATCAGCATTTTGTACCATTAACTCCAAACCCAATGTTTCCTAGTTCCAGTTGCTCGGGTCACCCACTTTATTAATAAAGTCCGATAACCCTTTAATGGAGTCTAGGTGTAACTCTCTAGTATGGTTGATGCCTAAAGAAGTTAATCTAGGGAGGGCAAGAGCCTCGCATTAATAAATGATATGCTCTGCCGTTTCCTCTTGCGTATGACATTTCCAGCAGATAGGGTCTTGCTGAAACAGTCCCATCTGGTCAGAGAGTCAGTCATACTAGGTATAGCTTCCTGACTTTCACCAGAAGATGGTTTGGAGGTCATTTCTACCTCAAGTGAAGGATTCATTACTGCCCCTTTACAAGACTGCCTCTGAGTTCCCTTGTCTTTTTCAGCAAGGTCTACTTCAGAGGCATCACCTGCAGATGCAGAAAGGTTTGTTATTCCTTGTGTCTTTTCAACCACAAGATAACAATTTATAAGCTCAGGTAATATAAGTCCACCCAGCATTGCCTGAGATACTGGGCAAGGCAAATTACTCTAGAAGTTTGCCAGGCAACTAGAGGCTCCGTTAAGACACCAATACCGCGGTGCCAATTAGCCCTAGGCACGGATCGCATAACACCAGGGTTTACGGGAGCTGGTTCGCGGCCTCTGATTCTATATTCAAGGCTATCCTGTCATTCCTATAGGACGTTCGGTGATCCACCACCTACCGACGCGCCTGGTAGCTGCTCAGGCCCCAGGTTCTGTTTTCCTTAAATTGAATAAATAAAAAAAAAAGTTAAAAAGATTTTTGCAATAATCTTCACAGAATCTAACTTTTAATAACAAGCATTTTCTCCGTCGCTATGAATCACAATGGACTACATTTCATTTAAAAGCAAGAAATATTTTTATTCCTAGAATACTTAGTGCATAAAATAATCCATATGTAACTTTATAACAAGTTTAAAATGGTAATATTTGATTTTATTATCATCATTGAAATGCTTGTTAAAAATTGGGAAAGAGAGAGTTTATAAGCTGAAAAAATTCTTTAAAATACCACTGAGAGCTCATTATTTTAAATTGCTCAACCAAAATAGGAAAAAAATATTCGAGCCAATGTGAACTTTTCCAGGATATTCGCTCCACAACCTTTTAATAGCATATTAAATAATTAAAAACTTAACTGAATACCTTTAGTTTTTACGCAAACTTCTTGGTATTAATTATACTCTTTAACTTTTTCTGTTGGCACAAGTGCTATTCTTATGCTTATAAGTGAATAAAGTCAAAAATTTCTCGTTGAACGGCTCGTAATGTATTTGCAGTGAAAAATAGTATTCTTGAGTATAAAATTGAAAATTAATTAGAGACTCTCATGTTTAGTTTAACGAACTGCGATAATTAATCTCATCATATTCTAAAAAATGGTTGTGATGCATTGTATTTAGCCAGGACAATAAATAGTACAAAAAGAAAAATAAGCTTTGCTGCTTTAGAGACTTAGCAACATAATTATAACTTGAATTGTGCATAAAAAGTATTCTCATCTCAACCTTAAATTTCCAGAATTTCTTATACACTACTTTGAAGGGAAATAAATTTTCCTCAGAATTGTTTTAACTTAGTCATGTCTGCATATGTAAATTTTCATTGAAAAATTAATTTTGAAAACGAAAAATCCACAGATTTTTTTTATAAGAAGTAGATACAAAAATAAATATTTATTATAATTCAAAGAGCTATGAAATTTAAAACCGTTTTCGGGAAAATTTTAAATATTTATTGTGGAAAATATGTTTAATCAGTGGAAACGTTTTCACTTCGTTAAATTAATTCCATTAAATTCAATTTTACCATAATTTTTACACAATTTTCAAATTAATGATGAATTTTATCTCGTAGAGAGCTAAATGCTTAGTTTAAATAATATTATTGCAATAATAAATGAATAAAAACAAAATTATTCCATGTGTATTTTTATAAAGCAACGTTCTTTCTTTGTTTTTAATGCAATTTTATTTTCTAATAGAATTTATGAATAAGTTAATTGAACGGCGTGATTAAGTATTTTATTACTATGTATTCTTTACATTTAGAACTCCATTCTATGATTAATATTAAAATGAAAATGTATTTAATTATTTCTAATAAATTATTAATAACAAGTTTAAATTATAATAATAAGCTATATGACTTTTTAGGAAATAAAATTCTCTATAGTAAAATTAAAATGTTATCAGTTTATCTGTATCTATTTTTAATTATCAAATCATGCAAACTAAGCTATTGCTTTTATTTATTAATATATTAGGTATATAAATCAAAAATGTGAAGTAACATTAAAGCATAATCTAATGCATTTTAAAAATATTATGCTTCAGTGTTCTTTGTGACATATTTGAAAATAAAGTATTTAAAATGGGAGAATATCGTTTAAATGTTTCATTTCTTATTGCTGTAAAAATATCAAAAAATGATAAAAGTCAAATTTTATCTTTAATCATACCAAAAAATGCATTCTTTGTGAATCAATCAGTAGTTCATTTTATCAGTAGTGTTCAACTCTCCACAATTTCAAACACAGCAATCTTACGCACCATTTTATAAAGCGACAAGACATTAAAAACAGTTAGATCCTATTTAATTTTGGTGAATTATCTTTACTCATTGAAGTAATTTACTATTATTTATTCTAAAGTATTTACACAAAAGTAAATTAAAAAAGTTTTTTTATTTATTTTAATGTATACACAATTACTTCTAACAAAATTTTAATTAATAAGAATTCCCTAACATCTAATTTTAGTAACCAGAAATATAAAGATGATTATCAATAACTTTAAATCGTAAAATTGCATTTTTAATTATAACAGTGATTTCAACCGGTTAATTACTTGGAAAAACGATATGTTTAAGTATTTTTAATCTTAACATATTTCTTCTTATAAAAAAAGATATTCGCTGTCATACAATACTCTTTTTTATCAAAATTTTCTTAGTACATAAAATTAAAGTAATATTAAATGTTATTTTATTTTTTTCTAATTTTTTCATTTTCTAACAATAAAATTTCAAAAAAGTAAAGCATTAGAAAATTTACTAGTAATAAATTTATTAAAATAAAAAAACTATTAAAATTTAATTTCACTTAAAATTATGCTCATTTTTAAATTATTCTTACAAAAATTACAAATAATTAGTTTATGTTTTCAGTTTTAAAGAAATAAGGTAAAATAATAATTAAAAATAATAAGACCACCGTATTAAAAATAGCTAAGAAACATGGGAAGAAAAGAGAAGAACTAAACTAAAATTTATGGCTCAATTAGTTCAATTCAGAATTAATTTTTTTAACAGCATTTAATTTGGGAAAATTTTAGAAATAAGAATATTAATAGAATTTAACAGGAAATTTTAATTAAAGCTAGTAAATAATTAAAATACTAAAATAATTTTCTTAAATTAAATTAATACTTTTCTTATTCTGCAGCATAAATACTGCAAACGTAGCATATCAGATACAATAAAAATAAACAATTTTTGTTAAAATTTTGAGAAATCCTTTCTGTTACTTGGAACTATCTCAATAATTTCGTGTGTTTTCTAGTTTATCATAAGGTTTAATTAAATAAAATTAAAAGCTTAAAAATGTAATTTCCCTCCAAACTATTTAAATTTTTTATGAACGATTATAAATTCAAGTCGAATGGCTCCAATTTATTTAAATTATTTTTATTATATTAATTTTAAGCTCCCATTGATAACTTGGATACATTATTCAGCTTCAGTCACAAAGAAATTTCAGTAATATATAATAAAATTAAGCATTTAAAAAAAACTCTAGCTAGAAAACACTCCACATTTTCAATGGGTTCCTTCCCATGTTGGATTGAGTGGTAACAAAATTGCCGGCCAAGTCTGCCACTGCTGACACCTTGCAGGGAAACGCTATTCTAACGTTTTCAGAAATCTCTACTTTTAAAAAGATGGAATTAAACGCAATTTGGAGAGATCCGCTTGTCCACTCTTGGTACTTTGGAAAAGGATCTTGTTAGCGGCACCAAATCAGTATCTCCAGGATACAGCAGACTGCTTTTTCACGTTTTTGGAGAGGCCACATTGGGTCCCTTTCTTTTCAACAGGGCCAGAGGGTCCTTCTGGAGTGTCACTGGTGCAGGGTTGATCAGGCCTCTCCGAGACACATTCTTGAATGTCTGAATTTTACAGTGAAGGAGGTTTTGGAGAATCCTGTTTTATTTTTGGACTTTTTATAATTTTTGGTTTTATGCAGATGGTTTAGCTTAGATACGCCATCTGAGATTAGAAACAACAACAAAATTGAGCATCACTTTTTAAAGCAAAATAAATCCTCACTTTTGTTTTGAAAAACTCAAAAAATTTTCAAAATGAATGTTGGCATTGATTCAATAGCATTGACAACTCATTTATTTTAATCTAGTTTTTTAATTTTAATAATCTTCTATATTCACGCAGAGTGAAATAACATTCTATTTAAAGCAATCGAAAAAACATTTTTGTATTGCTTTAGATATGTATGCTTTTTGTATTGCTTTAGATATTTATAATCGGAAAGAGACTTGAATATTAAGTGGCATCATTCCACAAAAATGAAATGGAATGAAATTGAATAAAAAGCTGATTATAGAGTAGCACTATGATATTCTTAACTTGAAGATATATCTTTAGTGAAAAACTCTTATTTATTTATTAGACGACTAAACACAACCTGCAGCCCATAAATCATCTCTCTTTACGACGTGAATCTGATAGTATTGCGTATATTTATTGTGCATTATTTAGATCCTATGGCCATGTTTCTAAAATTAAACTGCTGATTTATAATAGTTAAATAACAAATAAGGGAATGGAATTGATATAGCATTATATAAAAGTGGTTAAAAATAAAAAGTACTATAAAAACAAATAAAGAATTCCTTTTTAATTTTAAAAGACAAAAATCAAATTTTATATAATTACACACCTTTTAATTTCTGAAAAAATAATAATTTTACTCGATAACATTTACATGAGAATTGACAAATAAGATCATGTTAATAAAAAAATATTTCATTTAAATCCTACACTGATAGGAAAATTTACAGTTTCATGGAAATCTTTTAATCTGATATAGCAATGTCTATTATAGCTTGGAATTCACTTTAATCTATAAGTTACAATTAAATTATCTTTCTTTTGCACAGATTAGCAACCAAAAACGAAAATTTTAAAATCACAAATAATTTATTTTATTTGTTTTCATCTAATATTGTGTATCATGTTCAAGATTCAGCTTTACGAATGATATGAAATTGCTTTTTTAATTTTAAGATGGCAACAATATTTAGAAAGTTAAAAATGACTTTAATATACAAAACTGCTTGCACAAAACAAATGTCGTTTTTTACAAACAACAGATATTTAAACATGATTTTTAAAGAATTAATATTATCAATCGGAAGCAGAAAGTTTTCACAAATATTCATTTTTATTATTATTACCAATAAAAGATAAGAAAGTCATAAGAACATTCAAATTTGTCCAAAATCGGTGAGATTAAATATTGCCAATTTTTACAATACAATTATAAAATAATATATTTTAAAATTATACTGATACATATTTTTATTGGCTTTTTCTATAGTTAAAACTCCTTAGACAGTACTTATACAAAGAAAAAAATTTAAGAACGACTTTTTATACATATTATTTGCGAAAGGCATCTTGAATAAAAAAGGATTAATTGAAAATAATTTGTAACTGGGAAAATGGAATATCTTATCTGCAGCTGCAAAAACAGGGTGTCATAAAAATACCATATTATTATTATCAATCAAATATACATTCTGTTGAAAGAAAAATTAAAGCAAATAAATTTTTTTACTCCTAAAACATATTCCTGTAACTAGTTTCAACATTAAAGATTATAAGAATATATAATTCATTTTAAAACATATATCTAGTTTAAAAGTTCAATGACAGTATAAAATCTGAAAGTACTTTTTAATTTAAACTTGTTCATTGATTTTTAACATTTTATATATTTTATTGAAATTATTACAAGCATTGTTTGTTTTTGTTTGTGGGATTCTATATTTATAACATTCTTTGGAAAGTTTTGTCAAAATTTTGTTAACACAATCAAAGTATATTTATCATAAGTAAAGATCTTTTTAATATAGCACGAAAGCTAAAAAACACCATTACTCTATGCTTATAGTTAATTGATCTGAAGCTCCTAGTAATTGTAATGAATGTTTATTATAATGTAACTATTTAAGGGGAAAGATGTCTCATCAAAAAATATATTACTATTTTTCTCAATATAACTATAAAAAATAAAAAGAAAAAATAATCAAAAATTTTTATGCTGCTTACTGATGTCTGGATTTGATATTATTTTTAATGTTGTGCTGTTGTCGTATGCTAGGTAATCTGGCATTATGGGGTGCGCTACTCCACTCTTCCAACTTATTTATATTTAGATGTGGAGTCTGACTTCCTCAGTACACACATGCCATAGATACCCGTTTATAGGGTAGGCAACCATTCACAACCCATTCATACAATGAAAGGGCAAAGACAGGACAGATAGAGAGAGAAAAAATATCCATGCCCGAACCGGGATTCGAACCCGGGACCTCCTTATCCGCAGTCAGAAACGCTGACCACTAGACAATTTAGGTGGCATTATTTTTGATGAATAATAGATGCAGAAAAAACTGTGATTTCATAAAATTTTAAATGTTAATTTTAAGCTTGCTTTTAGGTGTAAAACTATTTCTTTATTAATGTTTTATTAATTTTTTAAGTAATTACGCCGAAATTAAAATAATACTTATAAAATTTCTAGAATGTTTTTATTGTTTTCTTACTAAGAAAATCCAAAAGAGCAATTTAAATTTCATACCCAATATTTAGGTACATATTCAGCATTCGTTAACAGTTACAAGATTTTACATTCACGCATGCATTTTTAAATCTTCCATTACTGTATAAAATATATAACCATAAATTTTCAGATGTGTTTGTAATAAGTCCTAACCAACTTAAGACTATATGTATTTGATATTATAATTACATATACATACATAATTTAAAATTCTTACATTACTATGCGAGAATTTTAAATTCTATATTTAAAAGTTGTTATAAATTAACGAAGTAAACAAATATAATTTTCAATCTCCGAACTGTTTTAATTAATGTAAAATTGTGCATTCTTATTCAGTTTTGTATGTGAGAAAAGCTCTTTAAATTTCTTGCAATAATTTTTCCAACTGTTTCCATTTAAATTTTTGCAAACTAAACTTCTTCTAAAGAGTAATTAAATTTAATTCATATATATTTTATAATATTTCCACAATTTATATTCTACTGATTTTATCTCTAAATAAAAAAGAGAAACAGTAGAAAAAATTTAACAAACTTATCACATAATTAGTGCAAAAAATAGTTTATAATTTTCTTTATCTGCTTTTAAAATGAGAAATTTTTCATAATGCAAAACTTATATGGTATCTACAGATGCGAAAAGGAATTCAAAAGATTTGTTATTGTAAATAAAATAAAAGGTGAAATAAAAAAAGAAATAGACATCATTAATAAGATTCAAAAACAAAATCTTAACTTGAAAGTATCTCAATTATAAATTTTCTTATGCAGAATATATAAATCAATAAATAAGAATAAAAAGTAAAGTAATGTTTTACTTTAGATTATTTAAGTTAATGTTTCATTTACTTTTCTTATGTTTATTAAAAACTTTTACTAATGACTTACTATCAAAAGTATTTGTAATCTCAAATATAATGTAATCTCAAATCAAAAATGTAGAAATTTATGTTGACTTCCATTTAAAATTGTATTTTTTAATTTTAATGCATCGTTGAGAGAATTTGTGAAATAATATTCTAGTTGAAGGAAATAAAATACTTATATTTACCCTTATTTTGATACTTTCATATAATTAAAGTGCGATATATATAAGGAGATATTGCTCCATAAATAAGGATATTGTTGAAAGCTTATAATACTATACCAACTCGGTATTCTAAACTCAGATATAACTCTGTGATAAAATATTCTGTTTTCTGTATTAATCAAGTTGAGCCAGAAGCAGAATTCTATAAATCATGACTCTTTACGGTATATTCATGATAATATTATGGCTATTTATTGCTCATGATGAAGAGGCTTTAGATGTGTCACTAACAGTAAGATGTCGATTTATAACAATAAAATGAAAATAAATAAAGGAGAATACTTATAGTTTCTTTAGAAAAAGGACAAAAATAAACAAAGAGAGAGCTAGACAATTTCTCTACAATTTTGTGGAGAAGTAAATAAAATTATATAAATGAGTTTCTAAGGAATTGTAAGCTACCAAAAATAAAATTCCTTTATTTTCTAAATAATGTATATTTTACGCAATAGCATTTTCCTACCAATCGATGAATGCATATCATATGAAAAATAAATATTTTATTCCAATCATTTTAAGCTTTTTGTAAAATGTATAGTCTTAAGATTTATTTGCAGTAATTTGTCAATGCTGTACAAATGCAGTAGTAATTGTGTAACAAACCACTATAAATTGTAATTCTGAATGAAATTAGCCTTCATATTCAAAGAATGACCATCGAGCAACAAAGAAATCTAAGAAAACCCAGAATAACTTCAAACTAATTTGAGTATGTATATTAGTTTATTCAATTTTAATTATTCTCTATTAACTGTAAATGATTCTAGAATATATATGCATCATTAACCATTATTTAGTTAAAAAATGGACAAAATTATCACAAATTTAAGCATTTTTTATTTTAAATATTTTTTACAATTTATAAAATGGAGTTTTTACTTATCATGTGTAACGTATTTTATTAATGCATTCCCAGAAAAGCTATATATTTTTTCAATGTAATTAAAAAAATGGCTAAAATTAAAGAAAAATATGTTCTTGTGTTCTTAAAAATCAATCATGTTCCTTAAAAGTAAAAGGATTTATAAAAATTTTTTTACTTTTATTATGTTATTCACATAATTATAAACTGTTTTATTTTGTTGTAAATGCTTCAACACATAAATTTAAAAAAGGATTCTAAATACAAAAGCTTCATAATTTATCTCAAATTTTGATATTTTATTTTTTTTAATATTAGAAGGACAGGAAAGTAATGTCGTTTCTGCGCATGTTGATATTTGGTTGTCATTTGTCATCTTATTGTTTACCCTGAATGCGTGTCAAAGTCATTTACAGGTTATTTTGATTTGTTCACTTCTAACTAATTCAATATTAAACTCTTTTTTTCTTTTCCAATTAGGAGTAACTTAGCCAACCAAATGAGCAAATCCGGCATTGTATGCTTTTTGAGTTTCTCAAGGGTATTAACGTAACAGTTGCGACCAAAAACATTTACAAGTGCATTAGACGTTTGTATATGCCAAAGATTATTTTTCGAATTCAGATTCAGTAACTTTAATCTTTCTGACGCCAATGAATCAAAAACAACATCAGCATTAGACAAAGACATGCTAAGGGCAGAAGTGGAAACAAATCCCAGTCAAACAATCAAAAAATTGCCCAACATCTTTAACTTACCTTTGTCTTCACTCCAGGAACATTTATAGCAGATTGGAAAAATAATCAGTACAGATGTTTGTTTCCTCCATTATCTATCCAAAAAGAACGAATCAATCTCCATCGCATGCAACAGACTGTTTCCCCGACACCATACCCTTTTTTGTTCTGTTTGATCACTTTGAACGAAAATTGTGTCCTACATGATAATCCAAAACACAAAAGGCAATGGCTCTCTCTAAATGAATCTTGCGAAGCCAAGTTTACATCCGCAAAAAGAGTTGCGGTATGTTTGAAGGATTATCCCCTGAATTATTCACTTTTAAGTGCTGAAACCTACACATATTGTTAACGCAGAACTTTACTGAGAACAACTAGATCCAGTGAATCAATCTTTAAGCCAAAAGTATCTGGCGATTGTCAACATTCAACAATATGATAATGCAGCATTGCAAGGTGGACACTTAAAAAATTAATGAATTGGGATGGAGGTACTGACCCACCTACCATACTCGCCTAATATCACCTCATGAATACTCAATTTATTTCCATCAGTAAAACATATTATTTGTGGCAAAAGTGAGAAAATTTGAATAATGTCCAAAATGCCATCTCGAGAAATTTTACTCAAAAACCAATTAATTTTTATCGGTTTCCTTGTTTAAAAAATTCCACACTAGATAGTAAAAGGCTGTTGAAAAAGAGAGTGATTATATTATTGATTAATAATAAATATTAGAACATCAGTTTTTTTAATATAATAATTAATTAATAATTCTGAAAGAGAAATATAATTTTATATAATATTTTGAATTGACTAGCCGATCACAAATTGTAAACTTAGCAAAGAGGGATGCAGGAATTCTCCAACCAAGACACAGAGAAATTTCCCACCACATAATAAAACTACACTTAACACAAGTTTTTAAGTGAATTCAAGCTTCTAAACTTCAAGAAAAGATAAAAGTCAATCGGTGAAAAGATGACCTTCTGAATATCCCTGATGGTTCACGCCGTGAAGTTGTGACACAGTTTCGACTCCTGACGGGTCACAGATGTCTGGCTGAACGCTTGCACCACATTGGCATCTTAAATTCACCCGACTGTCTACTCTACAACTTGACAGAGCCCTTGAATAGGACCCACCTCCACCGCTGTGCTGCACTGCATGGCAGCTCTGAATCAACTCTTTATTGGCAAGCCAGAGAACTTTTAGGGCAATGACTCCGGTCATCTCATTTACGTTTATGTGATGTATTTACCTGTCCTGTGTTCATCTCGTGTCTGTTTTGTGATTTTTCATGTGTTTTATTTGCGTTATTACTTTTACTTGCCCTGTCATTGGGAATTAAAAATAATATATTCATTTTTTAGCACAATCAAATGATAAATATGGCACAAGAGCTGACACCCTTCCCTTCATCTCGTTGCAACATCAACAAAGGCACAATGCATTCCATAGAACTTGTAGGCATTAAATCCATTAATATACTGCATTATAATCCATGAATAGGTTAAGTAACATATTAGAAAATTTCTGGAATCGTGTTCAATGCAAGATTTTTGAAGCCCCATCTTGACAGATCATAATTAAAACAATGTTTGCTATGTGGTTGTTTAAAATTTTTGCAACAACTCAATTTAAAAATTATTAATGTGCAAGAATTTTAAATTCATAATTAAACGGAGATATCACGTTCAAATAAGACATCTAGATACTACTTTAAATTTAAATTATGCACTTATTTTGTTTATTAATTTTTCAGAAAGGTTGGAAATTTAAGTTTTCTTACTCAAAACCATATTTTCAAATTTCTAAGGCATGAGGGATGTAAGAAAACAAGTAGTTTTTTCAACATTTTATAAATAGTCATTTCATATTAACTCATTTTTATATATTAGTATAATGATGCGCTGTGAGACACTAATTTTCAGCGATTCGTTACGAATGAAATATTTCATTGGATATTTAATTCAGAGTCCAATGTTTTTTTAAATTTACCTTAATTAGAAATCTTTTGGGTTTTACTGTCTAAATTTTAAATTTTTCCAATTTTCAAACACATCTTTATTTTATCATGTAGTATTTTGCAAAGAAATTGGGTTTTCTTCTTAAAAATATATTAAATTATTTTTAATACTAAATGCAATATAAATGAAGCAACAGATATATAAACAAAAGTTATTGATGTGCATCTCATCATTAAATTTAATCAGATGTCATGATACAATATAGTTTTTTAATTCGATATTTTTAATATTTTTGGTTTCATCTAGTTTTTACAAGATTAGTATATTCTTGTTTTTTTTAATAAATTACTGATGCATTGGTACAATTATTAATTTTCAAAAAATATTTTTAAGTGAACTTACAAAGCATTCAGAATTTTATAACAAGATTTTGCAAAATCGTTTCCATATACATTAATGGCATTAAATGTGTAATTCACAATAGCTGTTTTATTTAAATTTAAGATAAATCAAACATCCCACAGAAATATTCTCGTGATAATTTAAAGTTTCAATTTACGATATTGAATTAATTACACGAAAGATTCGCACACACATAAACTTTTAAGTTGATATGTTATTAAGAAATCTTACGTCCTACATTTTTCATAAATAAAACAATCACTGTTTAGAATAGCATCGCTTTGTACTTAAATAATTTTCATATTTATAATAAAAAATCTATAAAACATAATGGTTTTATAGCTATTAAAAGAAAATCCTGATGTCAAACACATGTCCATTGTTATTATGAGAAAAATGTTATTAAATAAAAAAATTTTAAATTTCCTTATTTTGATATACCAAAAAGGATAAACGAAAAGAGATTCATTTAAAATTTCTAGTATTTTACATAAAAAATTCCATTGCTTAAGTAAGTAAAAATTTTATTTTAATCTCATGCAGTTTGCTCATTAGCATATTTTCTAAGAATGCAGTTTTATATTTAATAGTATAATTTGAGTGGTCAAAATGACGAAACTTTTTCAATAGGACTCAACTTAAGAAAAAGTTTAATTTTGAATTTGAATGCGAAAAAATAAATAAATAGTTTTTAAAGTAATTTTTTATGAAAATTAAATATAATGTACCTTTAAAAAGTGATTTTTATAACCATTATAAATTTTTCTAAAATTTCAAGCAGAAATGTTTTTAGGGAAGTTCAAGTTAAACTTCAAAAAGATGATATTTCGAAAAGGTTGCCCTTAAAAATATATCACAATTTCTCCAAAAGTTTCATAATTGCTTTTAAAAAAATCCTCACAAAATGTTAGAAATGTGAAAGCAGTCTAGAGCTTACTAAATAAAAATAGGATAAAATAAAAACAGCATGCTTTGACTCATAAAATTTGAAGAAAGATTCATTGAGCTATGGAAAAACAAATTTAGATGAACATGATTATTTTTATGAGTTTAAAACTAATCTACTTCATGCAAATAAAGCCTATCACCGTTTTAGTCAGATAGAAGTGAAAATTAATGAATCGGTGAGTTAATGAATTGGTTGAGGATAAAAGATATTTTTTAAATAAATAAGTCAAAGGCAACTGCATGATTTAATCCTGCATTGAGGAAATACTCCTTGGGCCATTGAAATTACTATTTCCTGAGTTAACAATGAGAATATTAAAAAATAAATGCTTTATTAATGTATTTATATAAGAGATCCGCATTATTTGACTTTTTAAAATTCTGTTTAACAGTTCATTAACTTAATGACAACTTCTGTTTGTACGAACTATGACAAATATTAAAAATTAAGATATTGATAAATGGTAGAAAAATAAAGAAAAAAAATTCTTCATTTCTTTATTTTTTTAATTTATTAAAATTGTTCAATCACTGTGTCTATGCATAAGATACCTTTTTAATTACTTATAACCATGAACATACATATTCATTTTCAACTTAATATTCTACCCTCAAATAGATAAATACTTTTTATGCAATTCAGCTATAATATTAATGCATAGCAAATTTAATATTCAATGTATAACAATTTGAAATGCATACTTTAACAGCAGTAAAACTGATACTATATATTATGATATGAAATAATTATAAGAACAAACTAATTGCCAAATACAATAATAAAAGTATTGTAATTTCTTAAATATATATTTATTATTTATGAAAAAAGGTTATATTCCACTGTGTACAGAAGTTTCTTGTATACGTGAGGAATCACAACTTTACCTAAACATAATATTTTATGCTTATGATTCTTACTGTCATTCTTATCCTGTGATGCACAAAGATTTCCATTTTTCCAGTCACTTTATGATTCCTTTACTCATTAAATTATATTTTACCTGGTAATTCTGTAGTATTATGGTAAATAGCAAAGACAAATATATAATCCTAAATAAAAAAGAAATTATAAAGCATCACACTCTTTATTTTGCAACCAAATTTTGGGTTGTCCTATTCAAGATACAAAATTACCTAGATCTCAACTTTCTGCACAATTTAATGGTTACAATGAATTGTAAAGCAGAAAATTAAAGCCTATTTCTTCAATAAAATTATAATATTTTATGTTGTTTATGACACACACACACATTATGAAAAGTGTAACCCACATACCTAAAGCCTACATAATTCACTTTCAAAGCAAGAGAAATGTGTAATTTTGAAAGTTAAAATTAAAAATATCAGTTAATTAGTTATTAATCAAGCAATTTAAATTTTATTTCCATCGCGAAGTTTCATATTTGCAATAGTATAGCTTGATATTATTTTGCAAATTGGTTTTAATTTTTTTCTCTTGAATCCAACGGAATCTGGATACCTGCAATTCTGCTAATTTTTTTTAATATTTGCAGAATATCTGCATTAAAACGCAAAAGAAGCTCTGGCAACATGATACTCTTTAATATAGCAATGATATAATTTATTCTATTTGTTAGTTTAAATTCTTTGCAAAATACTAAAAAAATGTATTTTAATTATGCTGCATCTTAACGCGGGAAAATAATTTATTTTTGACTTAAAATTATTGGACTAATTGTGTTAATAATGTGGGTTCTGTTGTTATTATCAGGAATTATGACGATAAATGTTAAAATTGGTTAATTATATTTTCAAAGAACAAGATAAAGCTGTTTACAAATTTACAAAGGAATATTAAATGACGATCTAACATGTTAGTTAGTTATAATTCAATACAAATTCAATATCCATATTCGCGTCTTCACGTCTTTTTCTCGTCCATCACATCATCGTTCTCTTACTCTTCGTCTCTCTCTCTCTTCTGAGGATGTCTGACGGCGAACATGTGAGTGGCCCTCTGGTGGCGCTTTCAATCCCACAATAATATTATGATTATTTGTAAACATTATGAACCTTTTCAGTTAAATAGGAAATCTATACAAACGAATTGTACTTTTAAGTCTTATCAATGTTTACGTAATATATGAAATTTTTCCTATTGATATTGTAAATAATGTTTTGATTAATTTTAATTTAAAAAATATATTTTATTATTGATCATGTTTATCTTTTTAACTTATTTAGCAATAAATATTATATATATATATATATATATATATATATATATATATATATATATATATATATATATATATATATATATATATATACATATATATATATATATATATATATATATATATATATATATATATATATATATATATATATATATATATATATATATATATATATATATATATATATATATATATATATATATATATATATATATATATATATATATATATATATATATATATATATATATATATATATATATATATATATATATATATATATAGTAAAAGCTCGTTATTCGCGATTCCTTCATTCTCGTTTTCACTATTCGCGGATTTAAAAAATGCGACCCAATTCCTATATTTGCGGCTAAAAATTTCTTTATTCGAGGATCTAATATATAAACATACATAATAATAAAATGATTCCAATAGTTATCCAATCCAATATCCTTTGTAAATGCCGTCAAATGGATAAAAATGTAAAAGAGATCTTATTACAACTTTGCCTAAAGTATGTTGTTAAATGATATCGCCGAAGACTTTGACATAAGCCGCTTATGGCACGATCAGTGTTTTTGAGAATGTAAACAAACATAATGAAAGCAACCTTATTACCCAATGACCTTATTACACTTATTACCAATGCAAAAGTATATTTTTAAATGTTGCTGTTCCGTTCTATGGTAAAAGCCGCTTTGCGTATTTTATTGTTTTGTCTTTCACATTCGTTACAAATATCGTGATCGAGTAACACGTTTATACCGTTCTTTTTCTAATTTATAATGTCAACTTAAAACAATGAGAAATGATTTTTCAACACGAAAAAATCTGCGTTAAAGCTTAAAGGGAAAATAGAATTGTTTGATCATATACTCCTTGGAGAGTCATTCGCATCCATATTACGCCCATTCAATGTCAGCGAATCAACAGTACGATCGATAAAAAACATCCGAAGATAAAATAAGGTCATCTCTAGCTTTAACTTGACTGTCAGCAAAAATTGTTTGTGTTCCAAAAATAAAAAAATTTGAAGTGGCGTTGTCATTATGGATCGAACACCGCAACCAAAAAAGGGTGCCCCTATGTGGTCCAATGGTCCGGGAGAAGGCAAAACGTCTTTACACTCATTTTAAAGAACCTGATGGTAGTAGTAGTGGTGAATGTACAGATGGAGAATTTCAAGCATCGGAAGGTTGGTTCAATAAATTTAATGTGAGACAATCATTGCATAACATTAAAATCCTTGGAGAATCAGCATCTGCCGACACTGCTGCAGCAGAACGATATCCAGAAGAATTTGCAAACCTAGTAGCTGATGGAGGATACAGAAACCTGTGCAATTATTTAATGCAGACAAAATTGCACTGTTTTGGCCAAATAAAAAGAATGCTAAACAAAACATTCATTTCGAAAAGTGAAAAAGCAGCAAAGGATATAATTACACTGCTGCTCTGTTCTAATGCATCTGGAGATTGTGTCATTAAGCCACTGATGCTTTACAGATCGTTTAATCCTCGGGCTTTAAAAAATCAAAACAAGGACAACCTGCCAGTGTTTTGACGTGCTAAGATTTTAGACTTTAAAGCATTTCTTGTTTTGGACAATGCACCAGGTCATCCTCGCGAACATGAAACCATGAATCCAAATATAAAAGTGACATTTTTACCTTCCAACACGACGGCTTTGCTCCAATCTATGGACTAAGGAATAATCCAGCCCTTAAGCTCCATTACATTAAACGAACCTTCAAAAGCATATTGAATAATATTTAATTTAATCCTGATATGAATGTTACGGAATGCTGGTAGAAATTTGACATAGCAAAATGAATGGTAAACATAAAAGAATAATTGAAAGAACTGAAGCCACACACATTGAAGTCATACTGAGAAAAACTGTGGCCTGCTCTGACTGCGGAAAATGACGAATAATCTGTGCATGTTCAAACTTTTACTGCAAACATAGCCGAAATCACGAAGGAAATAGGACGAGATGGGTTCTAACAGGTAGAATCAAGTGACATTCAGGGATTGCTTGAATCGCAAGATGAAGATTTGACTGAAACCGACTTGGAGGAAATGTTAAATTCACAGCCCATTGAAGAAGAGGCTTCAACAAGCACTGGAAACGTGACATTTAATTTTAAAAATCTTAGTGAAGGTTTAAGAATGGCAAATCATCTTTGAGATTTCTTAATGAAGATTGATCCGTCTATAGAACGAAGTTTTATTTTTAAGAGGCAAATTGCTAATGCGACTGCTACGTATCAGTCTAAATTGAAAGAGCTTTTAAAAACTGCTAAGCAAGAGAAAATTACAAAATTCTTCAAACTATTGCCTAACCCTTAAGATAATTAATTAAAATGTTCAAAAACTTCAATTAAATTGATTTTTTTATGTATTTGTTTTTTTTAATTTTGTCACCTAGGAAAGTATTTCCTATTATCCCATATAAATTACCATTGCGTACTCACGGATTCTGTATTCGCGGCATATTTATGGAATATGTACGCCGTGAATAAAGAGCTTTTACTGTGCGTTTATATGTATATAAATATAAATATTTTCATATGCAATTTTTATTCAAATTAGTGTACCTACCAGAGAAACATTTTACAGTTCTAAACTTAATCATAATAAGTTTAGTAATTTTTAGAGAAATAAATTTCATTAAAGATATTAGCTCTAGACATCTGTTGTAAAGTAATTGTTCTTAAGCATTACATTAAATAAATTCAGTAGTACAAAAAATAAACTCTTTCTGAAAGAATTAAATTTAAATTAGTTCATTATTCTGGTAAATAGCGAAGACAAAAATGTAATTCTAAATAAAAAAATTATGTGAAATCACACTCTTTATTTTGTAAATAAATTTTATGTTCTCTTATTCAAGATACAAAAACTGCATCCACCAGTAAAGAAAATAGAAATTTAGATTTTTTAATTTTTGAAAAAAATTATTGCCATGAAATATACTAAATTTAAATATTATTAAAAACATGTGAAATTTACAATTGAAAATTATTGCTCTCAAATGCACGTAAATTAATTACTTATAAATCACAGGTTCTCATACTGTTTTAAAAGATATTCTGATGTAAATTTTAAAATTTGTTTTCAAATAAGATTTTGAATATTCAACTATGTAATTCTTAATTGGTTCTAAGATATTCTAACAAACATAAAGTACACCCTTACGTACAAAGGGATACTTTCATTTGTATTGTTTTTATGTGACTTTTTGCTTTTGGATTTATTTAATTACCATTAAATTTTAATCTAATTTTTCTGTGTCTTTATTCCCACTCTGTTTACAGATATTTTTTTTCATCTATACACAGAGAAATATATTTTAGAACCAATTTTTTTGACTGTATTAATGGCTATTATAATTTGAGTAGCTTCAAATTTTATTTTTTAATTTAAAGTTTATTGATGTTGATTCAAAGTGATTATTCAATGGTTAATATTATGGATTTCTATTTGCATAACAGTCCATGAGTTCAAACTACAACTTGGACGAGGTTATGTTTTAGCAATAATCTTGTGAAAAATATCCATGGATCAATAAACAAATTAATTTATGTTAAATATATGAAGCAATGTTAAGATTTGTGAGTAATTGATTTCTTTTATGCAGCTATACAATTGAAACTACATAATATTTCATTCTAAATTGTCCAGATTATACCTTCAAATTGGCTACATTAATTCTAATACACACACAAATTACATCAAAATTATTATATAATATATTCTTAAAATCTTAAAAATATCTACACTATTCTATATTGAATACTATTTTGAGATATATCACATTATTTTACCTTAAGCAAACATTATATTTTGATTAATTCTCCATATAATGTACTCTGTATATTATAGTATAAAATTAAATATGCTATGTAATTTTGGTTAGTTATTTTAATCATGTGCAATATTTACTTGTAAATTTTGTTCTTGTTGACTCAATTCAAATAAATGCAATGTTACGAGTGTTATTATAAAAAAAAGAATTGTATACAAAATTTTATTGCATAACATATTTTCTAAAACATTTGTTTATTTTTATAGTCTGCAAAAAAGTTTTTTATTATTCACTTGCTACAATTTTTCTGAATTTGCGATTTAAACAATCGCAAATTCAGAAATTTGTATGCGGTATGTATCTACGCATATCTTGTTATATTCACTCATACCTTGGATTAGAATAAATCCAAAGAAATTTTCAGAATTAAAATAAAATATTCAGTGTTGCGGTAACCATAGAAATTTATCTTTTGCCCTTTTATATTTCGATAAAAATAAATATGCATTCAAAAGAATGTTTTTTCTTATAAACAAATGTATAATATGAAAATTTAATCTTACCGAAAGAAATTGCTTGTATAAATAAATGAAAAAAGATGTATAAATGTATATGAAATTTGCATGCATAAATAAATGAAATCTTTAAAGACACTCGTGTGTTATTTGGGTAAATGTTAAGAGAGATTTTTATAAAAATTAAGGAGAAAAGGGCTTCTTAAACTAGTAAATGTACTTTAAAATGAAATTTTTCATTACAGGGAAAAATCTAACTGGTTTTTTTACGATATATCATTTAATGCTTTGTTGCAAAAATATGAATTTTAAGTTAAAATACATGCAGGGTACTCATTTAAGTTCTCACCCCTTAACCTTAAAATATCGAGAACTATTAACCAGGAAAATACATTAAAGTATAAGAAATTGATTACGGATATAAAACAAAATGTCTTCCAGACATTCAAGTAGTAAAATTTGAACTTAGGTAAGCATATCTCAAAAATTATACACGATGAAAATCAACTACAAAGTTTCAGAGCAGCAATGTTGCTCCAAACAATATTTAATGCATAGACACGGGAAGGAAATAACGCATTCAATTTGCGCAATTTGCATTTTGTATGCGTTATTTACATTGTTCATGAGTTATAACGCTTATAAAATGAGTCAAAAAGGAGATATTTGTTGCCTTCAGCAAAACAAAAGCCTACGGTTATACAGCAAATATGTACAATCAGTAAATCAAAATGAACTGTAAATATGTTTATTGAAGACCAGTATATCATTTTCTTTTTGAATGTTTGAAAATGCAAACCAAAAATAGTTTTATGAATTCGGAGGATTAGGTACCGTTTTGTAATAAATTTAAAATAGTTCTTTAACTCTGTGATCGATTAATTTCTCTTTTCTGATTTAATTATCGAAGTAGGAACTTTGATTTACAAATTTTAACAATGCAGGTATTACCAATGTTCCGGCTTTAATACATAGCTGTTATGGTATACATCTAAACCTATTTTTATGATCAAATTATTAATGCTACAAAATTTTGACTGTGGTATAAGGGATATTTGGGTAACTAATGTTTTAATATTCTTATCTTCACACACACACACACAAGTTTTTAATCGTGTGTGATTACGTTAGAAATTTCGTTTTATATTAGCTTGATAAAATATTGAATGGCAGTTTGAATTTCAGTTTAAATTTGCAAATTCCTTATTTTTTTAAGAAAACTTTGAGCTATTGTTTCTAAAATTTTGATGAAATTCGCACACTCTGTAATATATAATATAAATAGTTAAATAAAATAAAAATATTTAACAAGTTCAGAGAGAAATTTATTTTCCAACTTAGTTATAGCAATCATTTCTTTCACTGAAAATAACAAATTATTTTATCGTTTACTCACTTGATGAATAATACTCCAAAACAAACATTCCTTTCTTCTCCACCAAATATTCCTATTCACTCTACAAGGTAGTCTAATATTGTTCTAATTTGTAAGTTTTTCAGTTCTAAATCAGTTCTAAATTTGTAACTTTTCCAAAACTTTTAGGATTAAGATGATATATTATATTTAAATCTCTATCAACTCTTAAGGCACTCCAGAACATTAACAGGTTCATATGTTTTCGAGAACAGATGTAAAATTGGTGAATTTGATGGTGAAAAGAACTGAAATACAACAAAAGTTAAAGGATGAGGGATATGATGCAGCCTTTTATCAGCAAAACTAAGTTTATTTGCATACAAAATTTATTCCGAAAATAATTTATTCTTATTAAAAATATTTCACAATTTATATTAAGCATATGTTTTTTCTTCCATCAACACATGAATCTTTTATCACGAGTGTTCACCTACATTTTTACAAAAATTGATTAAATTTCAACTGAAAGTGGCATGAAAACCAGCAGCTATATTTTTCAATATAATTTTTAATCTTATTAAAATTTCTATAGATTATAGAAGTTTCATTATCTTCTTTGCAACTGACTCATCTAACGATCTCTACTTTGTTACATTTTTATAGATACCTCATTGATAAAACGTGCAAATATAGGTAAGTAACTGTGAATTTACTGATGCCACAATTTGGACTGACAGCGCTTCAATCTTGCCTTCATTACTCAATCCACAGCATAAATATCTAATTATAAATAACATCCAATATTTAATTTCATTATCATAAGGAAACAAAGTAGACGCCGGTTCACGATGATACACAGCTAGCGATGATGCATTGTCATAAAGTAATCTTCAACTTTCCTGGACTAAGCCCACGTAGGCACATTAGGAAATGAGCTTGCCTATTACAAGACAAAAGAGGCAGCTGTAACTAACAACTCTTATCAATAATATTTAAAATAACATTTATTACCCTTCAAAGATATCCTATTCAAGTGTTTTTTTAAATATTTGGCTATATTCATGAGATAATCAAACTACTGGTAGATGGAGCAATAATCTTTTTTCTAAATCTGTATCTGCAGAGTATACATCTACAAATTATTTCTCAATTATTTGCTAATAAATCAAGGACCACATTTTTCCGTAGACTTTCATCGAATAAAGAGAACACCAAGCATTATCTGTCCACGTGGACAACCAGGAACAATAGAGCATTGTATTTTAAAAAAGAGCCTTCCAAATGAAATGACTTCCTTCACAAACCTATACAGCTTTCGTAAAATTCTGCTTCAACAATGTCCATTAACAGAGCTAAACATTCTCTATATAAAATTATTCTCCATTAAAAGAACTAATCTGTTTCAAAAAAGACAACAGAATCAACTTAATCAATCAATTGGTTTTCCTATAGGATCGTCATTACATTGAAGGAATATTATTAATTGTATAGAATGAGTTGATTTGTATACAACTCTTTCATTATTTCATTTTTTATAATGAACATTAGTGACTGGCATACTGAATTTCAAAACTGTATATTTTATACGATATATAGTAATTAGAATATTAGAATTAATCATCTTTTTTTCTATATATTTTTTTATTATTTAACAATTACTTTTATTTTCATTTTAAATGCATTATACTTAAATATTAATACAACTAAGTGTATATTGAATTTATTTTCGTGAAGAACTGCGAGGGAAATCCTACTGCATAGCATTCTGTAGGCCTTAATGCCACACCAAAAATCATCTTTCGAATAATTGCTGGAAGAGGTTCTTGGCCGACGCAAAAGAAGCACGTAGAAGATGCGCATTGTAACATTGAAGGTAAAGTAGTTAAACTCGATAACCAGTAGGCAAAGATAATCCTCACATCGTGTCTTGCAATCTGTCAATCAAAATAAATCTTTTGCAATTTACAAACATAAATTAAAGAATTTTAGTACATAGATTGATATTAATATTTTATTCAAACACAGCTAGAAAACATCTAAAAATAATATAAATGAAAATCTTACATAATTATAATGTGGAACCGGCAGTTGCTTGTCCCATTTGCTTTCAAGAGTAAAAAGTGTGCAAACATATTCAAAATTTAAGTCAAACTATAATTCAAAACAAATTACATTGCTCAAGATCAAATCCGAAAGAAAAAACACTAATGTTTTTTTAATATTGCTTAAAATAAATAAAATACTTTTACCCAAAGCAATTCACTTCAAATACCATGATAAACTCCAATGTGTTATTTTACATCAGGGAACCCAAGAATGAAACAAAACAAATAATGTCTTACTAAAATCACAAAATGTATTTAAATTATAAATCCATAATCATTTTAGGTTAGATACACCAATTACCGATTATTTGTATCATATTGAAAAAATTAACACCAATTTCCATGTATATATGAATGTTTTAAAAATTTCCTTTAATTAGAAATCAATTTAATGAAATATGCTCTTGTGTTATTTGTTTCAAAATATTAACACCAATATAATTTTCTATCACATTCATAATATATTATATTATAGCCTTATAATAAAATATTTATATGCGTCTGCATTTAAAAAATAAAACTAACTTTTTTTTCAATATAGCACATTACAAACTCAAACAAAAGGATATAATTACTTTCATAATTTCTTTCTTTAAATGTAAGTGAAAATAACGCAGACACTTTGTAATTGAAATAAGAAAGGCACTTTTGTGCATTGAAAGAATACATAAAGATATTAAGAAGGAAAAAATCTTTTCAGAAGAAAAAGTCCCTTGACGTGCAGAAAATCTTGCATATAACTTGTGACAACATTGTTACGTTTCGCTGATATTGTTTTTATTTCCCTCTTCCATCCATTTTGAGATCTCGCAATATTGCAGAAAATCATCCATTTATTTAACTTTCCTTCAAACTAGGAATACTTTTATTCATAAAATGTAATGAAATTTACAGTTTCACACTCTAATATATCCTCATTTATCGAAAATAAGTACACATATATTTTAATCAATAAGCAGTATTTATAAACACTCACATACAGTTTTCAGTAATTCATTCTTCTACATGAACTTTTCTGTATCCTACCTATATAAAAAAAGAAAAAATTTATAGAAATAAGAAAAAAGTAAGAATAGATTTGTTTTTAAAAGTTTCTTTTTGATTCTTTACTTACTGATTCCATTCATAGTTGGTTCAAATTATCTAAACAAATGACAGACAGGATGTTTGAATAAAACGAAGGTTAGCAAAAATATAATGAATTATTAGTTTTTGATCCAGGAAATACCGGGATGAGCTCAAAGTAAATATTCATCTCTTTTAAGATGGCAGGTGCAGAAATCTATAAAAAAGAGAATGGTGAACATATTTTTAATGTCTTTCATGAAATCAACTGGGTAGTATTATACCTAAAATTAAAATTAATTAAATACTGGCAAGGTATATTTATAAAAATTACCATCTCGGTTTAAAAAATTCATGAGTGGCTGTTTAATGTAATAATGTTATAATCTAACTATTTTGATGAGGTGTCACAGAATTAGGAAAAATAAAAATTAAAATTTCTGCTAAGCTTAACTTATTATAATTATTAAAATGTTTCAATAATCAATTACAATAAATTATATTTTGCATGCTGTGATCACCCAGCCTCACCGAAACTTATTCTGGATCGCCTCGGACTTTCCCGGGATGGAATTTCATCGAATTTCTGACTGTCAGCAGTTTGTTGAAGTTGATCTGACAAATGTCAGATCTTTAAAGAGGATAAACCACAACAACAAAACTGTACAGTTTTCGAAAATTTAATGGAAAATGAAACAGAAAAATTTATTATCATAATTAAAAATAAACCCTGAAGAAATGCAATAGCTTCAAATTGACATGAGTAACATAAGTGATTTTTTTACCAGTTTTAGATTTGTAAATTCAAAGGAGTTCAGTTATTAAATAAATATATACCTACTCAAAGTAGAAAAGTTTAATTCAATATCTTGATTTATTCATCATATTATAATACGCTAAATTGAAACTCAATAAACCACTTTTGTTCTAAGCAAAGCAAACAGGTACACACAAAGAACCTCAAAAACACACTTACAATTCCATTCTACGAACTTGGTTAATCATTGTATCACTTTACAAGATTTTTAGGAGTTAATTTGAAATAAGTCCATTGAATAATATTATAATTAGCGTATAAAAGTTAAATTTAATTTGTATTTAAAAAATATTTACAACTTAAATCATTTAAGCAAGAAAAAGAAATAGAAACATTAAATGCGATTAAATTAAAATGTAATGAATGTAAGTTTAACGTTTAGCAAAATATGTTGAATCTATTGCTCTCAATATTAAATTTTAATTACTCTGTGAAAACATGCTTCTAAATAGTAAATAATTCAAAATTTCACTATCATAATATTTTCATCAATAAAAATTCACGAAAGAAAAACTGTTATTTTGAAATAAGGTAATAAATGTCCTATCAAATATCTATAAAAATGCGCATGTATTTATTCTATGAAGTGATTTTAAATTTACTAAGCTTGTTCTGATATTTTTGTCAATACATTCAGAATTCCTTCTTCAAAATAAAATTTTCATAATTATTTTGAAGGGTATTCAATTTGCAGCTTCATTTGCATTTCTGCTTGAAACTCCGAATAATTGAAATCTTATTGAAAAATATAAATTTACATAAATCAATAAAATAAAATTTTAGTTTCAGAATGCATGATTTTTTGTTCAACAACATTCCCCTAAATTTATGTTTGCTTGAAGAAACAATATAATGTTCAATTTCCTTTTTAATGTTTAATTCATTAATGATTTTTAAAAATCTTATATTTTTAATTTGTTTTAACAATTGTACATTAATTTTATTAAAACAGTTGATAAAATATTTTTCTGTCAAATTATTTTTACACTTTCATTCATATTATATACATTTTTTAAATGATTTTATTAGCTTTTATATCATTTCTCACTATGTAAAAGTTTAAAAAACCATATTTTTAAAAATATAGATTTGTGATTAAAAATATGGTGTAAAATTTAGTGTAAATTTATTTAATTATATAAATTTTGCATTCATTGATTTATTTAGTTAGTAAAGTCTTAATTCAATGCTTATAAATCTGTATTTAAAAGTTTACAAGTTTTAGATCTGCTGTAAAAAAAATGTGAATTTATATAATATATATTCTTCAAATGAAATTACATTCTAAACAATTTAAAGGAGAAATAAGATTATACTTTTCACTTTTAAAGTGTGAATTAAGAAATATTAAAGAAAATGATTACTACTAATTTGTTATTATATTTACATTTAAATCTGAATTTACGATCTTAAAGTTTTATAAAATATATTTTAATTTAAAGCATTAAATTCAAACTACTTTATAGTAATAATTATTATGGCTATTGATTAGTAAAACCAGCTATTATGATAATTAACAGTTAAAGACTTATAAATAATTTAAAATTCTAACAATTATGAATTAGATCATGAGAATCAAAAATAATATTTACCGATTAAATTTCTCTGAAAAGGAAATCAAAATAGTAAAATTTATAAATGAAATTACTGAAATTAAATTATTTTCGTATAAAACAATATACATTTCTCTTTACTTTAAATGTTATTTAATTTACTCACCCACACGCACAATTAAATATATTTCAAAAATAACTCAAAGTTGTTCAAACATATTTGAATATACATATTTGAAAATATATGTCACAACAATATCACAATATTTAAATAATTTCACATCGAAAATCAAGGTGTACGTAAATTTTAATGTCAAGTCACATTATTATGGATGCAGATATGTGAGAGGGTATATCCATGGGTACACAAACAAAATGCACCGTGCTTAAAAAATGTATATTTATTTTTAATCCAAATTTGAAATGTTAGTTAAATTTTAAATTTCATACAACGTAAAATGTAAAATGTAACAATGTAAAATTTTAGTTTCTAGATAATTTTTGTAATTAACTTAAATCATTTGTGTGATACTACTGTATTAATTACAAGCAAAATACATAAAAAAGTGAGAATTTGATCATTTGTGTCAATACGGAACACATGTAAAATATCTCAGATAAAGGAAAACATTTTTGCTAATTTTGTCTTGTATTATTTTAGTAACTTCATTTCGTAATTCTACGCCAATTTCATCATGTAGTATATCAGAAGTTTTCTACAAATTTTCATGAACTATTTTCATAAAATCATAGCATTAAAGCACAATAATTTCATTGATTACAAGAAATTTCAAAATTGTTTATTTTTATGCACGCACATTTTATTTTTAATTATAGATTCTTTTTAATTTTCATCAAAACTTACTAAAAGTAAATTTACTTACCAATCTCTTTGTAGAATATTTTAATTAAACTGATTTTTAGTTTAGAACTTTTTGGCATTTTTACAACTTTTTCTACCTAATAGTATCATGTTTTCCATGTTAGTGTTATTTACTTCTTTTGTTTCCTTAAGTGATTAAGAATGTTTTTCAGTGAAAATTGCATTGAAAGGAGAACAATACTAGCTTAAAATCGTTGACCATTTATAATAACTCAGTTTACTTATTGAATATTTCCATTTGGAATTCATTTGGAGAAAAGTATTATATTGATATAAATTTTCAGAATAATTAATAATTCTTTTTTTCCTTTTATTGAATTCTTTCCTAATGAAAAATAAAATATTTCTAATAACTGAAAAAATAATAATTTACTTTAAATTAATGAAGATTTATGCTCATTCAAATGCAGATAAATTAAAGAGAAATAATTATAAAATGCCGGCTAACGTGTTTGTATGTTGTTATAATGCACTTTTTTATTATTAATAGCAGAAAATCTATTGATTGATAAAATAACAATAGTGTGAATACGTTTTAGAAATAAATAAGCATTTGCATTATATTACATATATAACTAAGTTTTATTATATTTAAAATAAAATATTGTATTAAAAATTAAGAAATAAACTTTTGATTAAAATTTGCAGTTCAATCTACACGTAATTATTAACATTTACAATGGGATCGATCACACACAATAGTTAGTTATAGCTACCAACTTATTTAAAAAAATAATCTGATGATTGGAGAATCATTTATACTGAATTCGAACAAAATGAAATATTAAAAAAAGAATCACCCATTTTCATAGCATTGAAACGAATCGAAAATTTGCGATTCAAATGGCTAAATTTTCGATCATTCCAGTGTATTATCAACTCATTCTAGTATGAATACAGCTCCCGAAAGAAAGAAATAATTTGGAGCCCTCCGACCTTTTGAATCAGCGACAACTCCGCTCCAAATCCAGTTACGCGAATCGGAAGAAAAATCTCTTTGAAATGCAGAAAAGGTATTCATGCGCTAATGACGTGACGGTTTTCGTTTTAAAACTTCAATCAGGTGGAAGAAGTAAGCACAAAAATAAATCCCTTTGAACTCGAATGTGCACCAGTATTTCGCTGATTTCCTAGGAAACTCCATTTTTGAGGAAAACATTTTAAATCCCAGTACTTCTTTAGCATTAGGCTTAAGGCATTTAAATCATAAATTAAGCTAAATTTATTCTCGATAACTTTCAGTAAGGTAAATTGATAACTGTTTTTGCATGTTCTTATGCATTTAAAGAATATCCCCAAAAGTTTTAGGGCTTAGTGTTTTTAGATAATATTTATAAATAGATTTTAGTTTTATAATTTTTCTCTGGACACAATTCTTGATTATTGATGATAGTGAATACTAATGCATTATTGCAAAATCTATCCCTCTCTCTTTATATATATATATATATATATATATATATATATATATATATATATATATATATATATTATAATAAAAATTTATTATTATGAAACTAGAGCTTTTTTATTAATATTTGTTTTGTATAGAAATTATAAATAAAGCTTGTTTTATTTTTATCTTTGAAAATATACAATTACTTCCTTTGGTTCTTTTCTATAAATTAAAATTAATTATAATAAGCTGGTATAGAGAAAATATATATCCACGCTTATTAAATTTCAAATCCAATGAAAAATAAAAAAAATGAAAATTATGTATGTAAATTTTAGCATTCTGTATTTTGTACGATTAAATTGGATGTAGAAATATTTATTACTCCAGCATATATTTCGCTTATTATTTATGGCTATGACACCTTTTTATCTGTGTTCATAGGAAAACAATAATATAAGCAGTAATTCAAAGATATCTTTACCCAAATTATAGAAATATAGTTCAAGTTTAATATATCTGTTTCACTAATTATCCTATGAATAATTATTATTGCATGAATTAAAGCATTTTTATTTACGTTTTAGCAAAGTAAAAAGAATAATATTAGGACATTCCAAAAGAATTTATTAATAGATAATATAGTTAATTATTTTGGTATAAATTCTAAAATGATAGATCCGTATATGCATGTTTCCTTTCACAAAAGCATCTATTCTTTCTTTTCAGAAATTTATCCGTATTTAAGATAAGTAATTTAAATAGAAATTCTCCTAATTCTAAATATTATTTGGAATTTTATATGAACAAACTTACCATATGAATAGATTCTTGTATAAAGATACCCAAAATAAGTCCGTTAGCTTACATTGCAAAAATATTAGACTAATTATTTTTATTTTGAGATCATGGGGAAAATTTTAGGTAATTAAAATATACAAAAGAAAATTATAAACAACATAGGATTACTTTATTATGTTTAATAACGACAATTTAAAAAAATTACACCCACTGCACATTCATATAAAATGAACTAAAATTTCAAATCAAATTTCAGTTGTGTAACATTGATATCTCTTTTAAATTTATTGAAAAAATATTTTGCATTGATAATAAAAACTCAATACATTAGCTATCATTTATTCAGATACAGTAAAAATTTTAAGGCAATAGCAAATATTGCACATAACTTATTTATGTTAATATGTTTTAATCTGTGATATATAACATACGCTTAGGCTTTTTTCCCAGTATCCGTAAATAAAGAGAATAATGTATTTGTATTTAACATTGTCCTAAAAAATAAGGACATTTTAAATTTTATAATAAACTAAATTATCAAATTTTTTCTTTTATAAATAACTGTTACTCATAGAGATTACTTAGTTGAAGTCCTTGTTCTAAAGATAATTAAAATTTCAGAATAAAATCTGTCAGACAACTGATTTTAAAAACAAATATAAATATGCATTTTCAGGAAAAGGCAATAAAATATATCCGGCTTGCGCTGCCCTTTTTAAATATTTTAAAACTTAAATCTGATTTAACTTCCAAACTGGACTGTAAACAGCGTTTGCAGTGCCTTTCAGTCGAAGCTGATTAAAAAAACTTTATTTTTGTTCAAAAAACCTTATTTTTTGCTTGTTATTATAAATCGTATAATATCTTTAAATTTTTTTATAGTTGAGTACGTTTATTAAACATTTACTAACCAAAAGGACATTAATTAAGATTATGATATTTCAAATCAGGAATACGAAACCAAACAATGTCTTTGACAAATCTATTTCTTCTCAAACTTAATATAATGTTTTATGCTTATTTAATACTTTTTGTAAATGTTTCAGTGCTATTATTTAAATTTTGCGTCTCTTGTATTTATTTTGATCGATTTCAGATATTTCAACAAACACTGACAACAAGATAGCAGAAAACAAAAAGACGCTAAATCAGTTGAAACTTATTTAAATCAGTTTGCGAAGCAGATTTAAGATAAATCAGTTAAAACTGATTTAAATCACAAGTTGCCACTGCGAAAACGTTCTGCCGAGGGGAGTGCCAAAGGGGTAAAGAACAAGTGGTAAAGTTGCAGTCAAGTCACAGAAATTGTAAATTATATTCATTTTACATCAAGGAAAGAGAATGCAATGTGTATAACAGATATTGAAAGAAAAGTATTAATGGCAAGATATCGGTATGACTTTCTAACTCAAAAGAATTCTTCTTTCTGGAAGTAATAAAGCACAGAAAAAGGAAAAGCATAATCAGAAGGACATATAAATGGCTTCAGAATCCCCCTCGACCTCCATTAGAAGATATCCTACGGGCAGAGAACCAAACATGGTTAGATTATGTTAGCACACTGCTCACGACTTTCTTAAGATCAACCGCAATGTTATAAATGAAAACATCCTTTCTAATAATCTTATCAATCGATGTTTCTCATCCATTCCTCTGAATCCTCATTAATCTGATTCAGACTCTCGAGCTCTTCTCGCTCTCCTCTGAATTTCATTCAAGAGGTACTTGGGGAGCATATGAAACTACATTTTATTTCTTACTCAAGGCAATCTGTTAATGCAATCAGGAATAACAAATTATTAGCCAAACAAGAATTTATTACTTTATGCTGTGTGTTTCCATTAACATATTGACAGTTAATTAAATATTAAAAATATTAAATAACTATTGAAAATGGTATTTATCAGAAGAAAAATTTAGGCACGTTATTTAAAATAATTGAAATTTTTAAATATCGAGATAAATTCATAAATTAAAACTTTAATAATAAGATTTTTTTTTGGTGAAAGAAAACTAAATCTCAAATTATAATAAAATGTTATCTGGAATATCTATGATTAAAATTATTCTCTATATTTATCTTTAAGTTGTTATATAAAATGAAACTTTTTACAGTTGTTATTGTCTCATTTGAGTTCATATTAAGCTCTGAACTAGTTTATATCAAATACAATCCCGTATTTGATATTTTGAGAAAATAAATTGTGGGTTAGACTCAGAAATGAGTAAGTTAAGCAATTATACTGATATGAAGAAAAAATATATCTTACTTACCTAAATTAATTTAAATTACACACACACAGTTAATATATATAAAATAGTACTTGTCATCAATAACGTTAATTCTATGTCTTTTATTTTTATAGATTTTCAGATTTGAAGTTACTGTCATTTGGATAAAGTAACTTGATTAATGTATTATAGTGAGAAACTTTTTTAAATGAAAAAAATAAACTCGAAGTACATAAAAATCTGAATATGTTACATTTTTTATTCTTCTGTTATTAAATATAAACTTCAATAATTTAAATTTATATCTAAAATATTTAAGTTAACTTGAATTTGTAGAAAATCATCAAATTATATATTTAAAAATAAATTTCAAACTTTTATCTACCAAGACATATTCTTAATTCAAATATTTGAAAATAATTAAAATAAATTACCTAAAAATAATTAAATTTATCATATTTATAAATTTCATTTAATGTGTTGACATAACCTTCACGTTCCCTAACCTAAATTCTTCAAATCAATTTCATAAATTGTATTTATCTAAATTAAGACAAATACCTTCCAGAATATATATGACTAGTTTGCTTTAAAAAATGTTTCAAAAAAAATTAAGTTTTTATTTTTGGTTATTCCAAAAATAAGAATTTTATTAAAAATTGCAGAAAACATGATATCTTGTTCATGTCTATAAATAAAAATAAAATATAAGAAGGAGAATATCTTTATAGTTAAAACTGTAATTCTTTAACAGGTACTGCTGATAAATGTATTTATTTCCCCTTTTAAACAAGTAAGATTTTTTCTAAATCAAGGAATTGCGCAGTTTAATGGTAACAATATGAAACTTTGAGGTGATCATCAAATGTAAAATGAAGACAAAAAATCTCTAAGAAAATAAGTACGATATTTACATCAGCTAATCAAATCTTATTTCCTTTATTCTTACCTTGGTGAGATAAATTTTTTTTTATATGCACTTAATAAATTCAAATATATTTTAATCGTAAAAGCATGTACTTAATGTCAGCTATAGACAGTTTGTTCCAGATTATGTGATTGGCGTTGGTTGAGAATAATATATCGTAAGAAGTCGCTCGTTCTCAAATGCATAATTGTTCACAGACTGTGGGCCACATTCATTCATCGTAAAGACTTAAATCTAGAAAATTCTCGAACAACCACTCCGAAATATATGCATAAATATGATATAAACGTGCATACATGTCTGAGCACGGATATAACAATATATTTATACAATTAATGATACAGAGTAATTATTCTTAAAAAAGTAATTTACTTTTATTTTACTTCCACACAGCCATTAACTGAATATTTATACTGGGGTAGCATATATTATCAACTAAACCAGCATACATGAATTGTTTATCAAATTTAATTTATTTTTTGGCCAAGTTCAGAGATTTCTTCTGGGAATTTTATTCCATGATAAGAAACCCAAAAATAAAAAAAGATCTGATATCAGCATTTGATAAGAAAATAACTGGGATTGTTGCCAAATTTTATTTCATAAGATTTGATAGCTTTTTATAAAAAAACGGATTTCCCTTTAAACCACAATAAAATATTATACTAACCGAAAAAATGTGAACTGCATTTTATTGCCTTAGTCGTCTTACTTCTCGTTCAAAGTAAACTTTATAAGTAAATAAATATCAAAACTTAACAAAACTAATTTTAACTTATCTCGTAGTAATTCTCTAAATTTAATTTTTAGTAAAATTGTTTTCTCAAAAGTTGCAAATTTAGAGAAAAACATTAGAATAAAGTATTCGAAATATGTTTTAATATGTATTTGTTAAACTATTTTTTAAATTATTGCGATAAGTTTTAAAATATAAATTTATAATCCAATAAATGTATTAGAAAAAATATACTCATTTAACAACAGTCAAACGTACGTATAAATATAGATAGGTATAGCATATTCTTTGTTTATATAATTACCTATATTTTGTACATATAATATACTTTGTATATATAATTACATATACAGATTCCAAAATATTCAATCTGTAAATTTAGAAAGATGATAAAAAAAGCTCCAAGATTATCTTTTAACAGAATTATATTATAGAAGAGTACCGTAAACCATTCTGAGAGGGTAAAAATCAGGAAAAATGCATGCAGATTTTAACATTGGGATGGACAGCTACAAATATGATGCTAACTACAAAAGTGATTTATTAGATTAATTATTATCAAAATGTTGTACGTGATACCCTCTGACATCATTGCACAGTCTATAATAACGTAATGATGTTCCATTAACACATTCTTAGATGCTACGTTCCTTTTGATGTTTGCAGCAATGACGACAATCCCTGTTATCAGATAATTTTCATGCACTGCAATATCTCAGTGACTGGTCCTCTACAAACGATGAAACATGTTTATCTATTCTGCTGAAATTGAAAATGATCTTCCAAGACCAAGATGTACATCTCCAATGGATTCCACCTTATGTAAATATTAGTGACAATGAGACCGCAGATCGACTGGCCAAAGAAGGCAGTGATGAAGATACGCCCACTGGTTCATTCCTTACATACCAGGAACTTTAATGAAAAATCTAGACTACATTCAATCTGGCAAATTCCGCCCACGCACCAATGGTTCTCTGGAACATCTCTTGGAACTCTTCTGGAAATAAAATGTGACCGAAAATCTCAGACTGCCTTGGTCAATAAATCTCAAGTGGACATCTAAAATGTTTATCGTTTGAACGTGGTACAAAAAATTTTCCCATTTGTAAAAAATGGTGCGACCATCCACCCTCACCGGAGCATATTCTGGATTGCGTTGGAATTTCCGGGCAGGATTTATCCGCAGATACCCTGTTAGTCATCGACTTTCTGACTGTCAACGATTTATTGGAATTGACCTGACAAATGTCAGATCTTTAAAGAGGATACGCCAACAACAGAAGCAGATTTAATCATTCCACATCACTGAATTCATTGTTAAAGAGACGTTTTTATTGTTATATTCTGATTTTCTTGGTACTAATTTAATATTTAATTAGTATTTAAGTAAATTAGAATATTTAGATAAATGTTAAGAAATATTATTTCAAATAATTAAAAAATATTAATACATGATTTATTTCTGGAAGACAATATTTAGAATTTAATATGAAATAATTAGAATAGATTTAGATAAAATAATTACTTTATTACAAAACTTATACGTTGGACTGATTGCGTTGGACTTTCCCTGGAGGATTTATCCTCATATCCCCTGTTAATAGTTTACTTTCGGATTGTCAACAGTTTATTGGAGTTGATCTGACAAATTCAGATCTTTAAAGAGGATAAGCAAACAACAACAGAGAGAGATAATTTGCTGTGTCTACATGCGCCAGAAAAGTGAAGGTTTTAAATTGACACCAGAGGAAAAATCACATTGATTAAGATGTGAAGGCCATGCAACAAATCTCATGTACCATATTAATATCCTTTGGTGTGTTAAATTCTAGATAATTACGCTTTTACTGAACAGAAAGTATGAGGGCATTGTGGCTGAATCTTATGCTTCACTCTATAGTGGTTGACATATTTTCCACTCATTCTGGGAGAACATGTTGCTAAAAAAGAAGATATATTACTCTATTCAAGCAGCACACAACAATAAGTGTGAAACAATTTAACACGTTTTTACATGGCATTGTTATTTATGACAAATACGCATCAGAATAACAATAACAAGAAAACTAGGATGGTAATTTATGTAACTATCAGACCTTTATTCCATACTTACATTGTCTGTTTCAGCAAAACAATTTTGTTATTATGAGCATATTCTATGCATTTCAGCACACCTACACTATTAGCAAACTATCAGTTCAATACTTTGTATTTTGAACATTTATATTGCTTTTATAATTAAAATGAATTAATTTTGTACATTATCCTTCTTGAAATAATTTGTATGTTTCACATTTTTGAATCAAGCAAATGAACAAATTTATAAAATTATATTTATAATTTATTTAACTAAAACTAATTTACTGCTAACTTCACACATTCTTAACAATAATAAACTAGAACATAAACATCATAATTTGAATATCCCAAATAGATTGCAGCTAAAATTTTGAACTGAAATACGAGTATTGCACAAATGGTTCAAACTAGTAAAAGAGTAATTGGCAAATTGATTGACATATCTGAAATAATCTTAGACTAACTCACATTAAATTTGGTATAAGTGACAAATATAAAACTAATGAAAAGTAAACTGAAGATCATTAAGTCGTACTAATATTAAATTTATACAGTATAATCATATTTTTCAGCTTATTTATCAACTTCAAAAAATTTCTCTTATTGTATTTTAAGTGGTAAAATACTGAGACACAATAACTTCATCAGTTATATGAATAGAAAAAAGACTACTAATTTATGAAATATTCCTATTCATATTTATATTTCAATTGTAAAATCGCAGTTTAATATTCATTATTTCTCGCAGTAAATAAATTTACTATATTTTTGTTGGAGCACGAGTTGGGTCGTATGTTTGAGTAAGGCCCAAAGGTGTTTTTTGTTTCTATTTGTTTTATTCACACATGGCACACAGAGGACAGCAACAAGCGCAGAGATTAGACAAAGAGATAGTTACATTCATTCACAGAGCGCTAATAGCGCCATCTGTAATTTAATAGGGGAGATGCAACAATTTTAGAGCATTTTAGTTAATTTGAATTTTTTGTTATGTAAAAGCTCGTATATTACTACTCTTAATATTTTGCTAATATTTTACTAGTGGAATTTTTTAATATTCAATAAGTGTTATTTATAATTTTTTTTCTCTGTTAATATCATTCTTAGCTCATCAAGAATGTTTTCATTGACTTACATAAAAAAGAATATCTAGTTTAGAACTATGAAATGTATGTTATTGTTTGGTTTATTTATTGTGTGTGTACGCGCTATTTATGAATAAATTATATTATTCTGAAGTAACATATTTCTAACTATAATTATTATTTTATACCTCTTTGTGAATTAGGTTGTTCATAAAAAGGAAATTCATTTTCCTATTAAGAATTTTTGATGAATGTTTTTATCTAACTGTAGAGAAATCAAACAGAAATTGAATATAAAAATGTTGATAGTTGATAATACGTTTTAATTCTCTCTCTCTTTCATTAGATAAACAAAAACACTATCATTATCGTTAGCTCTTTCAATTACTACATGATCATTTGTACTAATTTCTATCGAATATTTTAAGTCAAATTATTGTAATTAATTTATATATGTATAAATTTGCATAGAAAAAACAAGTGTATTTAAACTTTATAATTTATAATATTTGACTGTTAATATTATTCAAATGATCCCACACAAGGGTACAACTTTATCTTCAATTTATTTTATATACGATAATTATTCACTTATTTCACCGAGAATCAAATATCAGAGAATCGAGTAAGAATCGAGGAATATAAAGACACCAAAATATCTCTTACTTTCATAACATTGAAATAATCTTAAATTCAAAATTCAAGTGGCTAATTTCAATCATCTCACTGTATTATTTTCGAATATTAGAAAAGCTATACAAAGACAGAAAATAAGTAATTTCAAACCCTCTGGCATTTCGCATACAGAACGCGAAATGGAAGTAAAATCTTAAAATACAGAATATACACTACTGGCCATCGTAAATGCAATACTCTGAAGGAAGCATGCAAATAATATGAAATTTATAACATGCATTAGCGGAGGTGAGAGTATGCAAATGATTAGAATTTCAGCTCAGACTCAAATCATGCGCACCTGTGCCGCCACTTCAAAGCGCTATTTAATTAAGGCTTGGAGATTTCGAGGATTTCAATTTCGGCAACTGTTTTTCTTGTGGCTCTTTAAGAAAACGATCAATTATGCCTAGTAGAAAACAGCGATCATTTTTTTTAAGTATCCGAGTTCGACAGAGGAAGGATAGTGGCCTGCCGAGATTGTGGATTATCTTTCAGGGAAATCGGTGTTGGACGAAACCAAACAATTGTAATGCAGATATGTGATCCTTGGATACAGGAGGGTAAAACGGAACGATGTCTTCGATCGTATTCACCTCAGTTCAGACAAATAGTGTGCATGGCAGTGACGGATTGCTCAACCACATCACGAACCATAGCACAGCACATGCAGTCAGTAACGCATCATTCAGTGTCTGCGCTTACCATTCGACGGCATTTACAGCAGAGTGGTCTGTCAGCAAGACGTCCATTGCTTTGTCTACGCTTGAAGCAGAACCACAGACGTCTCCGCCACCAATGGTGCAGCGAAAAAAGGATGTGGACGACAGAATATACTGAAACTGTCTTTTTTGCAGAGTCACGGTTTTGTCTGCAACACCAGGATGGTCGCATTCATGTTTGGAGACACCGGGGAGAGAGGATTCTGAAGAACAGCGTTATGTACTGCCACACTGGTCCTGCCCTGGGTATTATGATATGGGGTGGTATTGGATATCACTCTCGCTCTCCTCTAGTATGCATTGCTGGTACTTTAAACGGCCAGTACTACAACTCCAAGGTGTTGGGGCCAGACATACTTCCTTACCTTCAGGGCCCTATTTCAACAGCATAATGCGTGGCCACACGTGGCTTGCATTGTCCAAGTGCTTTTTCATCAATCGCCAGATTGAATTGCTCATCTGGCCGGCTTGTTTCGCATTCCTGTTCTCTGGATCTTTTGATGACAGGAAACATGTGGTCCACGGTTGCTCAACAATTAACTGAGATTACATCCCCAGCGGCCACACCAGATCAACTTAAGCGACATGTAGAAGCTGCTTGGTCTGCTGTACCCAAGAACACATCCAAAGTCTCTTTGAATGAATTCTGATGCGTGTGGCAGCGGTGATCTCCAACAATGGCGGCTACTCTCGCTACTGATTTTGGTAGGAACCACACTTCACAGAAGTCTATAAATTTAATCATTTGATACTTGGACAACATGTTATCTACAAAATTAATTTTGTTGTGAAATCCCTTGTCTTTCTTGGTGTTGTAGTTTGGGTATCCACCAGTGTATATTCTGACACTAGTAAGTGAATTGTCTTCAGGTAGAAGGAATGAACGTAAAAATCAATCTCCTTGAACTATAAAATGTAGCAGCATTTTACTTATTTTCTTGAAAACTCCATTTTTGAGAAAACATTTTAATTTTCTGTAGTTTTTAGAATACGAATTTAAAATCACACTTAAATCATATACGTCATCAATTTATTTTTGATATATACTGGTATGCAAAGCTTCAGCAATAGGCTTTTTTGTCATACCAAGATGAGAAATTATGAGATACATGAATTTCAGAAATGAAAGATAGAATTTTGTACTTTAAGAGGGCCGAGAGGACAAATCAATTCAGCGAATACAATAAAGAGCTAAACAAAAAATGCTTAACTCATAGTATTGTTATATAATTGTCCGCCCAAGAGGAAAAACAAGATGTTTCTTATAATGGAACGTGCCCTCTTATTGTTGCAATATTTGCTTCACAAAGTCTCTCCATACTCAGGCCAAATTGTCCAATGGTCTTAATGTAACAATTTAAAGTAAGAGTAACCATTCCTCAACCAGCATCTGTTTCAGTTGTTGAGATTTCCTGGATAATGTAATTGTGTAGCAAAGCTTCTTTTCAAAGCACAACAAACATGTTCTATGGGATTTAAATCAGAGGATTAGGCTTGCTAATCTATTCGACTGATATCTTCCATTTCTAGTTGCTGCTAAAAGGCAGGAGTCCAGTGTGACCGTAAATTGTCTTCTATAAAAATGATGTCTGCTTCAAAGACACCCCTTAACATACGCACAAAAACATAGGCCTCAGTCCATTGTTGTTGTCGTTGTCTTGTGTCAGCTAGGCTGGCAGTATGGGGTGCGCTGCTCCACTTTTCCAACTGAACCGTAATTTGGAGTGGAGTCCAACTTACTCAGTACACACATTCCCTAGGTACCCGTTTACAGGGTAAGTAACCATTCACAACCCATTCATACAAGGAAAGGACAAAGATGGGAGAGAGAGTGTGAAAGTACATCCATGACCGAACTGGGATTCAAACCCAGGACCTCCCTATCTTCAGTCAGGTCCTCTGACCACTAGACAGGGTGGCCGGCCCTCAGTTCATTCATTCAATGACTCTCTCTTCTATGATCTCTTTCTATGATTTCACTGGGATGAAATCTTGTCCCAACCTCTCAATAAATCAACTGTAGTGTAGAAACCCTTATAACACTGAAACGGTCCTCATCCGTAAAGAAGATATAATTGCATTAATGAGATATTCAGTTTTTGTGCTCTTTGCACCAAAGAAAATGGAAGTTCCGATGGCCAACTTTCAAAGATAGGCATCGTTCAGGATGATAGTTGAAAAAGTAACCTTTGTCCAAAGTATTTGGACAGAGTAAACCGAAACACCTGTTGCTGAACACAGTTTTGAGCAATAGAGGTTGTAAGCTAGCTTTCTAGGCCTGCAGGATCAAATATTGGTTCATCAACTGCACTTGGTTTTTTGGAGCGCCCCCTAATCTTTTTAACATGTTTTAAGATTTTTTAAGCATGCGAAATCACACTTATGTTGATTCCGAACTCTTCAGCTACATTGGTAATACTAAGCCCTTCTTGGTTTTTGATATTTCTGTGAATTCTTCCAAATGATTTCTTCTGTCAATATTTCTTGAAATTACTGATTTACACTTGCAGAGACATTTTTTAAGTGCACTACCACCTTTCTTTTTATTGTAGTCTTGAAATGTGCTCCCTTCGAAGGCTTCTTTCGTTTGCCTGTAATGTTTTGTTCCTGACATTTGCATGCGCATGACTTTTTTACTGAATCACAGGTTTATTGTTCTGATAGTCAGATCCTCTTTACAGCAATTTGTATATATTTAAAATTTATATTATTTTTTATGTTTTACACACCATAGTATTTCCTTCATATAAATTAATAGTCATTTTTTAATTATATCATGCATTTACGGCACTAAATTTATTTATATATATTTATATGACATTGTTAAATACCTAATAATTTGTGATATGTTACTGAAATAATTTCTTAAATACCGATATAGCACATATACCGATATAATAATAATAATAATATAACTGATATAATAATAATTAATAGTCATTTTTGAATTATATCATGCATTTATATCATTATCATGAATTATATCATTATGTTACTGAAATAATTTCTTAAATACCGATATAATAACTATAAAGAATATGTATTTTATGCTTTGATGAAAAATCTAGGCCATATTCTATAACAAGCGAACATGTAAAAGTATTCTTTAATATTGACGTAAATTGTTTGATGTGTAGAATTGAAAATTATAAATATAGAATTGCGCAATAATAGAATTAATAATTAAATTTGTGTTTGCTATATCTTAAAAGTAATATCAAGTTAATATCTTCACACTATTCGCCCTTAAAATATATTTTTTGCAACAGAATACTTTTTATTATGTTTCTTATTATTATTTTCAATTATTGAATGAATGAAGGAACATTCGTTCACACACAATAGTAGAAATTCAGTTTCGCGATTATTTTATGTAAGAGTTCTGGAACCATTTATATCATTTCTCAGATGACTGTTACAAAATGCTATACAACCAAATTATTTATTCCCATTAAAATTCTTATTAATATTGCAATAAAATATAAAAAGCAATAAAAATATTAACATTCTATATTTTACTTGAGGGACTGTATATTAAAATATTTCACTGTGCATTTCGAGATTTTTCACTTATTATTTTAGAAATGTATTGTTCATTCTTCTTTATTACGATTTTACTATCTGTATTCGGGCACAATCATAAGCAAATAAAGAGAAAATCATTTTGTCATGAAGTGTAGATATACAGATTAGTGTAATATGTCATTTTAACAAATTGCCTATAACAATTATTGAAATCAATAAAGTGAAGATTTTTTTATAAAATTTTTATTCTTTGAAATGTTACTAAAATGAAGATGTATGGCAGGCAGTTTATTTACAATTAAGACAAATTGTATTAAATACAAGCTTCAAATGTCAGAAATATTTATATTTCAAACGCAAACAACTTAAATAAAAACATGACATTATTCTAATCTATTCTAAATAAAATTGGAAATTTAAAAAAGCATATGTATATTTTAAATTTTAATGGATTATTTATTCTTATTTTAAAGTCCTCTTAGAAATATCAAGTAATTACAAGATTCAAAAAATTTTACGCATGCTGTATTTTCAATACTTTTAATCTTTAAAATATAGGGTAAAAGTAAAATATCCTATTTGTCTTTCTTTTTCATAATAAAAATTTCTAAAATTTCAAGACTTAAAATATGATTAAGTTCATTCTATAACAATGGAATCCCCTACTAGATTTATAGAAAAATATCTTTCAATGCCGGAATTCAGGTGTGATTCCACGATATGAGGAATTATATTAGTCTGAAGAATGGGACTCATTACATTCTGGCTCATTATATAATGAGTTACATCATTATCATATTTCTTTATACACATTATGTGTTAATGTTGTAAGTTTGATACTAAAATAAGATTTTATATTATAGTTTTATGCAATTCTTTTTTATCAATAATTATATATCTATATATGCATATTCTAAATCGTTGTAATACATATATCTAGCAGATAAAATAAGAGCATTAAGTTTTTAGTGAAAACCTATCAGACAACCAGTTACAAAGAGACATGCAAAATAAAGAACTTAAACTTTATTGAAAAACCCTAATTTAAAATTTTAGGTTCTTTTCATATTTGATTAAGAAAAAGTGCATTACAAATATTAAAGATTTAATGATCAAAAAATATTATCTTCTTAATGTAAATATTACAAGGCAAATGTAATTTTTAAAGAATTGGTATGACTTTTCTAGCAAAAATGAATCATTCTTTCTGTAAGTACTTAAGAGCAGAAAAAGGCAGAGCATAACTAGAAAGAAATATAACTATCTTCAGAAAAAGAAAAGATATCTCTTGCGTCCTCCATTAAAGGATAATCAAACAGGAGACAATTGGACGTGGTTAGATTACATTAGCAAACTTCGCACGACTTTCTTAAGATCAACCTCAATGTCTTAAATGAAAACATCCCCCTTCATATAATCTTATCAATCTTTGTTTTTCTGAAGCTTCATTAATCTAGTCAAGAATCGAACTCCTCTCACTCTTCTAAAAACTCCGCCAAGAGGCACATCATAGAGAATATAAAACATTATATATATATATATGTGTGTGTGTGTGTATATATATATATATTTCTATATATATATATATATATATATATATATATATATATATATATATATATATATATATATATATATATATATATATATATATATATATATATATATATATATATATATATATATATATATATATATATATATATATATATATATATATATATATATATATATATATATATATATATATATATATATACATATATATGTATATAAATATATATATATATATATATATATATATATATATATATATATATATATATATATATATATATAATATATATATATATATATATAATATATATATATATATATATATATATATATATATATATATATATATATATATATATATATATATATATATATATATATATATATATATATATAATATATATATATATATATATATATATATATATATATATATATATATATATATATATATATATATAAAAACTCCATGGCACGACAGCCCATCTGGACCAAGGCCTACATAGCCCATAACTGTTTTTATGATCGAGTGACCTGGGGTGCGAAGCATATATCCCAGTTAGGTGGTCAGCCTAACGTAAGACCCCCAGTGTTTAGTTCCCAAGCATGCTTAGTACTCAGTTAATCGACCCACTGAAGGGATGAAAGGCTGAGTCAACCTTGTCCAGCCCGTGGATCGAACCTCGAACCTGTGTCATGGGACTAAGCCACCGGGCTTTCATATAGATATATATATATTCCTCACTTAAAATAATATGTTAATGCAATCCTGAATAGCATATTATTACGCAAGTGACAATTTTTTCTTTATTTTGTAAATTTCTTTCAACATATTTACATATAGACTAAGTCTAAGAATATTAAAATATACAAATGTCATTAATGAAGCCTTATTTCCAATAGTTTTAAATATTAAATAAGCATAAAATCAAAACGTATAGGCATGATTTCTGAATTAAAGGAAATATAAATATGTTTCTGATTATAAACTTGTATGATTCTAACTGTCTGTAATTATTGAGATTTTTCACTGAAATTTTCGATATTAAATTAGGAATAAAATTTCTCGAAACTCATATACTAACCCTTATTTGCTTAAAATTTTGAAAATTGGTGGCAAACATAACAATGTATTTGATATTCAATATATTGAACAAATTAAACACACATATATTCTGAAATTATTAATTTAACAAAGCTAATACAAAATACACACTATTTAATATTCATTACGTAAAACGTTTCACAGTTATCTTATAGTATAAAAGTGTACGGTTCAATTTAAATGTTTTATAAAGAAAAATATCAATAAAACTAATTCATTTAAGTGAATTAACTGTTTGAAATAGTTACTTTAAAAGGCTACATCTGATAAAAATGATCATAAACAGTTATTCGCGGAGAACCAACTTTATATTAAAAATAATTCCTTTAAAAATTTGCCTTAGTTTGAATAAAATCTTTTGGTTTACCACATACACATTTAAAGATATTTTGTAATATTTTTAATGGAGAAATATTTTTGAACAAATAAAATATAAGTCAGTACATAAATTTGGGCAAGTATTTTTGCCATTAGTTTACTCAAATTTATATAACAGAGAAATTATAAGTTTTTTCCGAATTTCTATAAATATATATAAAATAGGAAATATAAGAACTATCAACAACAAATCATAAAAAATATTTAGATTTCTATGAGATATTATAAACATGTTAATAAAGAAAGAACTACACAGTACAAGCACTAATATTAAGCTTAATTATTTAGGAAAATAAACATTTTTATAATGAATATATTTCTTAAATGTGTGTATTCATGTCAAAGATGTTATCTTAATAATATCTATCCTTAGGCAAAAATATTCCTTAATCAGCTTCCAAAAATGTAAATTGCTTCACAATATTGAAAAAATTATAAAGTAATTAATTATTGCTGTCAATAAAATTTTGTATTTTGATGAGATAAAGAAATTACTTTTTTACTATTTAATAAAATACTTGACAATATTAATTACTTTAACACTGAATGCAAATTAATATTTCAGAAAAAAGTGGACTTAAAGAAAATTTCATTAGAAAGCTAATTTTTTTATTAAATACATATATATGTGTGTGTGTAAAACATTCATTCCGAATAAATTAAAAATGTAATAGTTCATTCACTTTTTTAAATTTTTCTATCGGGATGCATATTATTTTATATCATTTATTTCTCTTTTCTTATTAAATAAAATAAATATGTATCATATACCTTTTATATAGATATTTATTTTAATACTACAAAATAAAATAGACATCTATACTTGAATTTTGTATCTATGAAACACGAATATTTTGGGCAGTAATATTTTCTAAATCAAATAAATTTGAGGATTATTTTCTGAATTAAAATAAAAGTTATATTTTATAGAAGTAATTTATAAAATACTTATAACGAAAACATATATATAATTTTTCTTTTTGAAAAACATACATGAGAAAAATCAAAAATAAATAATCGATCCACAATGAAGTAACAGGTGAAAAACAATTAATAAAAACAACGACAAAGCAATTCATTTTATAAACCACTGTAGCTTTACAATGTGTGAAGAGAAAATAGAATACAAAAAATTAACATAAAATTAATTATAATCACAAATGCGTATATCTGCAATGGTACGACAAACATGCGAGGCATAGTGTTATGGAATGTTATAGGATTTTTAGACTGTTTGATGATTCTGCTTCCAACAACAACAGCTGCCTAGATGTTTAAGACTGAATATTAAAACATATTAAAAAATTGCTTTGTGAATATTCATACTCAAACTTTATCTTTCCAAATAGTTCCTAGTAGAATAGGATATTGCTTCGAAATACTTTGCCTGTTTAGCACACATTATTAGTTCACTACCCAATAAATACTGCTTAAATTTTTGCCCCCTACTTTCTATCTTCATCTCCAAAGTTAGCGTCTTGTCTAATTTCAACGAGAAAATCTGCAATTGTTTTTATTCCTTGTTGTTGTTGTTGCACCGGCATACTTCCCTGTACCTAGCCCTTAGATGGACTTTACCAGTTGGATAGAAGCAGCCGGATGGAGTGATTTTGAAGCAGGAAGCAAGCAGAAGATTCTCAATTATTTCCAAAATTATCTGACTATTAAGCGCATGCGGTCATAGATTGCACAAATACCAGCTAAAAATCAGAAGTTAACCATTTAGCAAGCAATAGGTGCAGGAGCATGCATTATTCCACAATACATCATAAGCTTCTTTTAATCTTTTCTACGATACATACAAGTAGTTATTATCAATGGCAATAACACCTTGTCTACCATCACCCGCTTCCGAAGTTTCGTTCCATTTCATTCTGCGAAGGACATAAATGCTACGTGCCTTGTCCCAAATGCAACTCGGCCAGTGCGTCTCCGGAACATATTATCTTTTGCCTGGGACTTAATAAAGAGGACATCTTCGAATCACCTTTGCTAGTCAAAGACTTTCTGGTGGTTCACGACATCATGGACATAGTTTAGCCCTGCTAAGCAAAGGGGATTGGAAAGAAGAAGAATTGCAATAACGACATAGATTTTCTATTTTTATCAGCTTTCTTATTTCATAAAAGGAAGTAACAAAATAAAAACATTTTATTCTTCCTTATTTTAAAATATTTAAATATAAGATATACAATTTAAAAATAAGCCTATTAATTTTAATATTCTTTTATGTATCAATAATCCAGACCAAACCATTGAAATAACATTCTATGTAATGAAAAATTGTATTTAGATAAAATCAACAAAGTCTCAGCCTTAAGTCTTGTTGGAACAAAAGGAAAGAGAGTTGATTTTTTAATGAAAGCTGACTAATAATAAATATTTGGTGCTTTTTAATATTATATTAATATATTAAAAATGTAATATAAACTCTTTTCCAATATGCTAAATTTTTCAGTTTATTATACTCTTGTAAATTTTTTGCACTTTTTCACTTTCCACTCTGATGGTAATCATTAAGCTAAATCCCGAATTTTGCACTAAATAATTAACAAGTTTTTTATGAAAAAATTTCTCCTGAATCTAATTAAAACTTATTTAGAAAGTTTCGCTTGAAGATTAAGATTGTTCACTAAGGTTTGGACGAAAAATATTTAGTCCATTAAAATAAGCATGTCATTGTGTTTTGTCATGTAATAAAAATTTATCAAAATAAAAACAGAAAATTAAAGTGTTAAGAAAAAGTAGAATAAAAAATTCATAAAAATTATTTTAACACCCCCAGTTTAGTTGTTGTTGCAGTCACTTTTTGCACAGTTTACATACTTCATATGGGAGTTGCAGGGAATACATTTAAAATCAAAATTTACCTAAAGTCTAGACTCGATAAAAACGAACTCATATAATTTCTGTTATACCTACATAAACACCTACAGCTTTCTTTGCATCTTAAATCCGGAAAGTAAACAGTCAATTTTTAAAATTAAACACATACTGCATTTTTTCTGAATAGGAATAGAAACCTTATTTATAATCTTATTCTTTTTATATTCTTTGTCTCTAAAAAACAACTTTTTGTAATCAGAAAGATAGAAAGAATTAGAAGATAAAATTCAAAACAATAATTATAAATATATTATAAATGGATTATATGTATCAAATATCCAAAAATACGATGTGTGTAAGTAATATTTGATAAAATAGCATCACTTTATAAAATTTTAATGAAAAAGGAATCTTCTCTATCATAAATAAAAGTTATATTTTATAACTTTAAGCTAAAATAGCTATATAAGCAACTATAGCTACTTAAATTATTCCTTATAATGAAACTTGAAATTGCATTTTATTTCCAAATAATATTCAATCCGTTGAAAATGGAGGAACAGCCAAACCATGTATAAATGATTAAATAACGAAATTCACATAATATATGTATTTATTGTAAATAATGTATATAAACTATATTTATAATATATATATATATATATATATATATATATATATATATATATATATATATATATATATATATATATATATACCTAATTGAGACATATGCTTCGTACCCCAGGGCCTCTCGGTCAGGAAAACAGAAATGGGAGCTGTAGGCCTTATCCCACATGGGCTGCCGTGCCACAGAGTTAAAGAGTTAAAATATGTGTGTGTGTATTGCTGATTTTATACTATTACCTATTTTTTTTATTTTTAAAAGATTGGGAGTGATGAAAATACTGACAATATCCAAATATGATAATCTAATTTGGATACATTTAGGAATATATGGTAATTAACAAGCCAGAGCCGTGAGTCTAAGTTTGCATCCTGCAGATAAAAAATTTGATACGAGATTAACTCTAAGACTATCATCTAAAACTACCTAATCATGTTAAACATGATGTGCACTTTATAGATTTTTCGCTTTTGTGGCGTGGTGTGCAGATAACGGTGTAGCAGAAAGGGTATTGCCACTAAATGTTATGAAATTACAACATTACGCATCTTACCCTTAATAAGAGTTTAACATTTTCCGAAGCTAGTTTTGCAGAAAAAATTTATTTCATTTTCCGTGTTTTAAAATGTGACAAATATTCTCACATGCCGATCTATATACACTTCATGAAAATAAAATTTATCTGAAGCTCTTCTTCCTAAAATATTATTCTAAAATAGAATAGCCAAAGAGGGTGCCAGGTTGAGGATCAACTTCGTTATTTGTCCGTGTTCAAAATTAGGAAATAGATAGCTGTATAAATTGCTTTATTCATTAGGAATAAGCTTCAAGAGGCACGTCGAAATATTCCTTGCATAATGAGAATAACAATTTAGTTTCTAATGTGACTTACTTGTTTAACAAACACTACACTGCACAGAATGCTTATTTACACCATTATATAATAATTTAGATGTTTAATAAAAATTGTAAGACAAATAAAGACAAAATCTAAGTTCTTCTTTTCAATTAAATTTGAAAATTTTTAACTTTATACTTTTATAATGATGATAATAATAATAATAATACATACATACATACATATATATATATATATATATATATATATATATATATATATATATATATATATATATATATATATATATATATATATATATATATATATATATATAAATTTCATGTCACGATGTATGTTCCCGATAAACTCCGAAACTACTGAACGGATTTTGATAAAATTTTGTAACCATTTATAATATGGTCCAACTTAAAAGATAGAAAAGTTTTTATCTCTTAATTATTGATCTCAATATTTATTATACGACATTAGTGTTTATTTATCAATTAGTTCTGTAAGTTCCTAATAGATGGCGGTTTAGCATCTAAGTTGCACAGTTATTCGGCAGATGGCGACGTGTTTATCTTTCTAGATTATACCGTCTTCGAGAAAATTATCGTGCGTGCGCAAGCGTGTGGTTAAATATAGAATTAACATATATTTTCATGATGTATAATCATACTATAACAATTTTTCGTGAATCATTTTCAAAATTATACTTTGTATTGTGTTATTATTGTACAGTATTCAGTTTGAATATTTTTAATATTATAAATAGTAAAATAAAATTTTATTTATTGCTGTTTTTCTCTACTAATTTTCATACCACCTCGAAAACATGTAAGTATTTCTTGATAGCCTTTTATTATTTTTTATTTTTATTTTATAATTTGATGATAATTATTAATTTATTCAGCAGTACATTTTGATCTAATTTATTTATTCAAATAATAAATTCTTTTAATTTTTTTATTTCAGTATAATGCCACGGAAAAATTTTTTAGTTTTAATATAATTTAAAATTGAAATAATAATAGTTCGATATCAATGTTATCTACCTCATTTATAACAATTTATTTTCAGATGTCTTTAATTTATATAGTAAATTTTATAAGTAAGTCGCTGATTCCAAACTATAATTTAATATAAGATGAATAAAATGTAAATTCAGAAAGTATATGTTGATTTGTGCTTAATTTCAAAATTTCGATACTTTACCTATTACTTTTAAATTTTGGTGAAACGTTTTATTTTTAATCTCCTATGAATGAACCTATTCTAAATTTTTTTAGAAAATATTAATTTGATTGAACCAAGGAGTTAGTAAAAAATTGATTCAATGTATTATAATTACTCAGCCACTGCAACGCGTGGCTGGGTTAGCAATTCTATATATATATAAAAATTTCGTGTGTCACGATGTATGTTCCCGATAAACTCCGAAACTATACTGAACCGATTTTGATAAAATTTTTTAACCATTTATAATATGGTCCAACTTAAAAGATAGAATAGTTTTTATCTCTTAATTATTGATCTCAATATTTATTATACGATATTAGTGTTTATTTATCAATTAGTTCTGTAAATTCCAAATAGTTGGCGATTTAGCATCTAAGTAGCACAGGTATTCGGCAGATGGCGACGTGTTTATTTTTCTAGATTATACTATCTTCCAGAGAAAATTAACGTGCGCGCGCAAGCGTGTGGTTAAATATAGAATTTACATATATTTTCATGATGTATAATCATACTGTAAAAATTTTTCGTGAATCATTTTTATAATTATACTTTGTATTGTGTTATTATTGTGCAGTGTTCAATTTGAATATTTTTAATATTATAAATAGTAAAATAAAATTTTATTTATTGCTGTTTTTCTCTACTAATTTTCATACCACCTCGAAAACATATAAGTATTTCTTGATAGCCTTTTATTTTTTTTATTTTATAACTTGATAATTGGCTCTGGAATCGTGCTATTTTGGCAGCAAGAAACGTTGATGTTAACGGAATTTACTTCCATATACAACAGATGTTGCCCGGTGATTTGATGTCTCTTAAATCAATCGACACAGTTATTGATGAAAACGAAGCCGTAAACTTTCCAACTGAATTTTTGAATTCTCTGGATATGCCAGGAATGCCATCACACAATCTTCAACTGAAAATTGGTTCACCAATTATTCTTCTACGTAAGTTAAACCCACCTCAATTATGTAACGGTACACGCTTAGTCATAAAAAAATGACCGAAAATATTCTCGAAGCAACAATTTTGACGGGAAAATTTAACGGAGATATCGTTCTGTGGCCACGTATTCCACTGACAGCGTCAGAATCTCCAATACCGTTTAAAAGGCTCCAATTTCCGGTTTGTTAAGCTTTTGCGATGACCATAAATAAATCTCAAGACCAAACAATGTCTATTTGCAGTTTGGATTTGAAAAACACATGTTTCTCACATGGACAGCTATATGTTGCCTGCTCACGTGTAGGAAAACCATCAAATCTCTTCGAGTTAGCGAAAGATAGGTTAACCAGGAATGTTGTACACAAAGTAGTACTTAGATAATTTTAATTTTAATAATTTAAAATTGAAAAAATAATAGTTCGATGTCAATGTTATCTACCTCATTTATAACAATTAATTTTTAGATGTTTTTAATTTATATAGTATATTTTGTAACTAAATCACTGATTACAAACTTTAATTTAATATAAGATGAATAAAATGTAAATTCAGAAAGTTTATGTTGGTTTGTGCTTAATTTCAAAATTTCGATACTTTACCTTTTACTTTTAAATTTTTGCGAAATGTTTTATTTTTAATCTCCTATGAATGAATCTATTTTAAATTTTTTTAGAAAATATTAATTTGATTGAACCCAAGAATTAGTAAAAAATTGATTCAATGTATTTTAAAAACTCAGCCACTGCAACGCGTGGCTGGGTCAGCTTGTATATATATATATATATATATATATATATATATATATATATATATATATATATATATATATATATATATATATATATAGATAGATAGATAGATAGATAGATAGATAGATAGATAGATAGATAGATAGATAGATAGATAGATAGATAGATAGATAGATAGATAGATATATTTATATAAATATATATATATAAATTTATATATATATATATTTTTTTTATTCGCACTCAGCAGTTATTATGCGTATGTGATTCTATATAAAACATAAGTTCATCAATTTTTATTCGTCAACGTCTTTCCTTAATATAAAAATGATAACTTAAAATATTTTCTCTTTGTAAAAAAAGATATTAAGCAAGTTGTTTCATATTTTTAATGAGCTTCATTCACATAAGTTTTTCTGGCATATTTTAAAATATAAAATTAACTACCTTTTGAATTGAAAATATGTCACAAATATTTTTTCCAAAAATTGTACTTTGATATTACCACCTGAAAGGATAAATATTCTACGGCTTTTCAGAAATTTCTAGATTCCAATTTCTTTCTATTCATTGCAATATATCTGGTTATTATTTCTTTCATAAATGACAATTATGACAAGGGTTAACTGATATTAAAAATCGTAATTTTCAATGAGAATCAATTGATATTTTTTAATTGAATAGTTTCTGTACTGTTAAAATTAACCAAGAAAAGTAATTTCACCTAAAGCAATTCTAAAAGCAATAAATTAGAAAATATATATGCTGTGTTTCATCACAGTGCTTTAAATTTTGGAAAACTATAAATAAAATAGAATATATTCAGTATTTTTGAATGTGATATTTAACTATTTGCACTAAATCAAGGTACAAAAATATTGCAAGGTATTTATGATTCTCATATGATTAAAATTATGTAAAATGTGTGTTGTAAATACTTTTATTTTTTAAAGAATAAAAAATTAAGAAAATACCTTTTAAGATTTCAATAAAACTTTAGTCAAATAACAATCATTATAAGCCGTTAAAAAATGCGCATTCTCATTTACACTATTTACATAATTTTAAAAAGAATATTTATAGATTAAACCTTAAAAGTATAAAAGATTAATGAAAAGGAAATGCCTTTTTACTAAAAAGAATGAATATAATTAAATAAATGCAAAACTTAGGTGTTCTCAATCGTGAATTATTATTAGTGTGATTAATTTTTAACTGAAGTAAAATTGAATAATATTAATGTTGTCGTGAAACTCGGTAGTTTTAGAAAAACTCCGAGGAGAATCCCAGATTTGTTTTTAATAATTGAATGACAAAGATTCAAAATAAATATAATATAATTTAATAATATATTTTAGCAAATTAATAACAAGAAAAGTTTACATTTACAATTAAATCATTCTAGATTAAATAATTGCTGAAATTCTAACTTTGAATTTCTTTTGTGACATTTACACAATAATATATCATAACTGAATTTGACCAGATGGATTCAGAATCAGAGATCAGACTCACCCCTTTTAGAAGTAGCAGTGTGGTGTCTCCTATCGTCAATAGCTTCGCCGCTCTCCAGTGTAGATGATTCTCTTTTCGCATCAACTTCCCGTCCTCTACTCGACATCTTCGCTTTCCATTTCCATCCGCTGATATTTCAACCTCTCACTTGACTTACTCTTTCATCATGAGCTTTCTCTTTTTCTTTGATATCTCTCATTAGAATTTGTGGACACTTCTTCATAATTTCTTAGCTTTTTATCCTCATCTATTTGTTGAACATCTTAGGGCTCTATTCATGAAAGTTGAGACAGGGCTTCTACAACAAACTACCAAAGTTTGTAAATTTTGTATTGATGTCATTTACTAGATTCTCCCAGTAGATGATTCCCTAAGACCCTTGCCTCCTTGTGCTTAGGTTATTTTAAGTATTTTTGTAATCCTTTTGTTGAATTTCTTTAAATATTGTCTAATGTCCCTCCTTGCTATTCTCATTTGTTTGCACCCATACTCTGTCACGTTATTTTAAGTATTGAAGTATTTACTTAAGCTATTTTAAGTATTTACTTAAGCTATTTTAAGTATTTTTGTAATCCTTTTGTTGAATTTCTTTAATTATTGTCTAAAAGTCCCTCCATGCTATTCTCATTTGTTTGCACCCATACTCTGTCACGTACCTTTTAATTGTTCTGTTTGTTTTGTTCTAATGATTACCTGTAAATTTCGTCTTTGTCCCCGTTTGATCTCCCCAATAGTGTAAACTCACCTACAATTACTCACCTTGTACTTGTGTTATCTAGTAATGTTTTTTTTTTTTTGCTCACACAATAAACTAGTCCAATGGGGACAGCTAGAGGCAGCTGAAGGGTACCCTCTACTAGCGTGTGAAGTTGTTGCGTTTTAGAGCTTGGCTGCGTTGTAGCAGCGGGCCCCCGGCGGTGTCACTTTCTTTTCTTCTTTCAAGCAAGTCCCATCTGAACTGGTAGAACCCTTCTTGGGTTAGGTACAGGGGACTTTGTTGGTGTATACTATACTGGACAGGGCAGTTGTACTCCGTTTACCACTTAGATCTTTTAGCTACTCGCATTCTGCTCCATCAGGATCCAAACTCCAATAGTGGACTCCTTTATTTCAGTCTTCTCCTTTCTTATATGCAGCTTTCAATTCTTCATAATTCTCATCTTGGCTCGTCCTTTTTACGCCATTGGTTTTCCAAAGCTCTATAATACCTCCTATACTTCTACGGGATAGGTCAGAAATCTCTCCCCTCAATCTCAACTAGTCAGATTTACATATAAACGATGTCATAAGACATAAACATTCTTGAAATTTTCTCAAGACCACCCATCCATTTCAAAAGGAAAAATTTATTCTTTTATTACACTTGTCTCATTGTGCGCACTCTTGTTACATTCTTTCCTTTATTTTTTAAACAGCATAGTTTGAAAGGAAAAGAGGAAAAACTCTTAAATTTAAAGTGGCAATAAAAATATAAACATCTGTTTTTCCAGAATTTAGTTATGTCGTTTCACACTACGACAATTAACTTATATTTAATTTTTTAATTGTCTGTACAAAATGCTATGAAATATTTTAGTTCTAATTACCACCATTTATTTTAACAAAATTTTCTGTTAAATAATTCTTAAATAAACTGTACTTCTCTCTTTCATTGAATTTGCTTTGTTTGAAATTGATTTATTAATACTCAGATTAAAATACTTAAAAATTGAAGAAATAAAGAAATCTGGATGTTTTGTGATAGTTATCAACTTATATTTGCTTTAAAATTTCTGACATGAAGGTATTAAAATAACGATAAACCCTAAATTCATTTAAAATTATGATAACCTCACTCTAAATGATGCAAAAGATGAAAACAGAAAACAATTTAATGGAAAATGCAGCTGAATTTTATCGCAACTCCATTAGACCTCATAACTTCATTAAGGCCGTGTATTGTTTACATTAACATATTAACTAATTGAGGCAGATTCTGAATAATTTGAAGGTGATTTATTAATATTAGCAGCTAACCATAAACTGATTATAAATTATTAAACTCCTAGTTCATTTAAATGTATAATATGTAAAGGTTTGAACATAATGTTTGTATAAGTACTATGATATAAATGAAAAATATTCTTTAATGTATGTGAACAATTTATCATATTTTAAAGTTATTAACTGAATGTACATTTTGATATAATACCAGATAATGGAATATATAATCTAAAATTCTTTTCTCATTTTACCTATGCTTGTCACTCTTAATTATTTCTTCAATATAGTCTAAAGTACAAAATATGTTATTTCAAATGTGAATAAAGATGCTTCGTTGTAAATACAATCATAAAAAACTCGATTTCCAATTATTAGTATATTTCATATATACATTTAATAGCATGTGCTCTTATAACTTTTTCTGGGTATATATCAACGATTTATTCATTCAGTTTTTACAAACAGAATTAAATCTTAGTAACGAATAAAAAATGCGTGTCATTTTTTGATATTTGAGGATATATGTATTCAAAAAATAGTAACATTTGAAATTTTTGAGCCTTATTTTAAATTTATATAATCTAAGGATGAAACTTCTAAAATTTTAACAGTCTATTCCCTTTTCTATATTTGGAAAGAAAAATAAAAAGTAAATTTTTTAACATCAAATGCTTTTTATAGTTTTGTATTCTCAATAAATAAACAGTTTAATTTGAGAAATAAATAAAAATCTTTTACATATTTAACAACACTTAAGGGCTATCTTAACAACTAAGGAATGTAAAATACTAATATATCCACCCCGCTTTTCTTTCTTCATAGCTTATAAGACATACTATTTAAAGGAAGAAAACCCCAAAAATTCAAAACCATTTCTCTTTTCTTAAGAATGTGAATGCAAGAAGTAGAAACAATAGTTACACACTTCCCATTCATTGAGGCTGGTCCGAGAAATTTCATTCAAAATGTGAAATCGTAACTATGGATAGCTGACGAATTTTTTCCTAAGTTTTTTTTTTTATTATTTAAGATGTGTTTAAATCCTTTTTAAAAATTGAAAACTTCTGATGCCTTAATTGTACTTAAATTTCTAATTTTAAAATCACAAATACGAAGGGAAAGTAATAATTCAAATTTTATTTAAAAAGCATGTAATAAAATAATATTAAATATCATTCGCCACCCACATAGTCTGGTGGTCATAGTGCCTGACTGTGTAGAAGGGTAGTCCTGGGTTTGAACCCCATTTTACTACTTCCCAAAAGCAGGGAGAACAGCAGTAATTAGACCCATCCCAAAATCAGGAAAAAATCGCAATAAACCAGAAAATTGCCACCCAATCAGTCTTCTTTCAACGTTAAGCAAAATAACGGAAGAGCAAATTTTAAATCTAATTAAAAACTTCATTGACAAACACAAAATCATTATAAATGAACAATCTGATGTCAGGACAAAACACTATACAATTCATTAAATACTAAGAATAACAGACTTCATACACGAAGATTTCATTCATGGCCGGACACAACAGGATTCTGGAACACAATTCTGGATGTGGCAAAATCCTCTGACAGATTAAGGATAGAAGGGTGATATATAAACTCGTCAGTATCAAGCTTTTCCAATTAAACTAATTAAATCTTACTTAACTGACAGAAATTTTATATTTGAAATTGAAAAAGAAAGCTCTACTACAAAAAATACCTTTAATTTTTGTAGAACGGCGTACCACAAGGATGCAAGCTTGGCCCACTTCTATTCCTACTCTATATGAATGACATACCAAAAACAAATCAAAATAAAATAGCATTCTTTGCAGATGATACAGCCAGACTTAGAAGAGGTCAATTAAATAACTCCCATATTGAAAATTTTAATTTGTATATACATCTAATTGTTATAAATGGTTCACCCGATGTAAACTTTCACTAAATGTAGACAAAATACAAGTCATTATTTTTTCAAACTCAAGTAAACTTTTAAAAGAAATCCAAATTCAAGACCAGAAAATTAACTGTCAACCCAAACTTGAATATTTAGGAGTTACAATGAATATAGGAGACTTACATAAATTCCACATATTGAAAAAATTAGACAAAAATTCATTGCCATAAACACAAAATTATATCTCCTTCTAGGAAGATACTCTAAATTAAACTTCAAAAATAAAAAACTTATATATACCACAATACTGAGACCAATTATAATGAATGATTCAAAAAATTTTCGGAACAACTGCAAAAACTAATTTCAATAAAATAGAAGTTCAACAAAACATTATACTCAGACTCATAACAACCACACTATGGTACATTAGGAGTAACAAAATTAGAGACGAAACAGAAATTAACTAATTAAACACATGTCAAAACAAACAAATAAATTCTACGAAAGCATGAAAACACACCCAAACTAATAAATAGCCAAACTTTCGCAATATGACGACATTAATAGGAAAAGACAAAAAGCAATATTAAAAAATATGCAAACAATCAAAATGTAAAGAAAAAATAAAAATCTCAGGTAGAAAACAAAACGGGTTTGGTTTGTTTGTCGCTCAACGGTCATTTTTTGCACACGAGGGCTAATTAGACCGGGACTTACGGCTTAAAATGGAATCCGAACCACTACAAACATCCATGCCCAAGGTGGGATTCGAACCCACGAACTGTTGAACCGAAGACAAGAGCGCTAACCATTCGGCTGCCAGCTCGGCGAAAACAAAACGGGACGGACTTATTAGAGCACATCCTGGGAAGGAGAAGGGGAGAGAGGGCAAAAGCTAGCTTCTGATTGGATGAACATCCCAAGTCACAAGGGTAGCGATTTTCCCACAAACACTGTTTGAAATTTGGGACCCGTCTTGGAAACAAAACTGAAAGCAAAACCAAAAGCAAAATTGCTTAACATAAAAACCTTGACATCAACTCCTGAATTATTAAGATTAATATCTTTCTTTTCATTTCCTTTACAAAACAATTTTTATTATTATTATTATTATTATTATTATTATTATATATATATATATATATATATATATATATATATATATATATATATATATATATACACACATATATATATATATATATATATATATATATATATATATATATATATATATATATATATATATATATATATATATATATATATATATATATATATACATTATACATACATATATAACAAAAAAGCTATCAAATATACAAAATTCCTTTATATCTTCTCAATCTTAATGGAAATTAAAAACACAAATAAAAGAAAAATATAAAATAAAATAAAAATCTCTTTCCTTCGCTTTTTTTCTTAATAAAAGGAGGGAATTAAAATGTGCACCAAAAGGTTATTCCTCTATTAAATTAGAAATTCACAGACTGGAGGTAGGAGTTTTACTCCAGGCACTCTCCGTTAAACACTATATGGTTCCATGAATCCCATTTCAGGAGTGGATGTACTTTCTCTCTCTGTCTATCCTGTCTTTGTCCTTTCCTTGTATGAATGTGTTGCGAATGGTTGCCTACCCTATAAACGGGTTCCTAGGGCATGTGTGTACTGAAGAAATTGGCCTTCACACCAAAATATCGTTCAGTCAAAGAAGTGGAGCAGCGCATCCAATATTGCCAGCATTGCTGGCACAAGACGACTACAAATATCATTCAAATTTATTTTCTCAAATAGTTTAATTGCAAACATTTTATTATCTTTCGTTAATTTTTGTAGCAATTGGCTTCAATAAAAGGTAATAATGTCTTCTATTTATTATAATATTATTCAATAGATTATTAAAATATTCAACAACTCATTTTATGTATTAAACATTATATTATCTCTTTCTATTAAAATATGCTATTATCATAATTATATATAATAATAACAATGTCTGCATAGCAAATATGGTTGCCAGTAATCAGTTATGTTAACAGCAGATGCTGTAATTGATAAATATTAAAATAAACATGTTATATTATTAGATTTTTTTGTCATAGAAATATTTTCTATTAAATTTAAAAATTAATGATGAATTCTTCTTATGATTTTTTGTAATTTAATTTATAAGTAAAAATCTATTGAGAGAAAGAGAGAGAGAGAGAATAATTGTTGAATTCTGTATTGTGTTTTAGTTACAGTTTTTATAGTATCACATAAAGTGATAAATTTATTTATAAAATTAAAAAATACTAAATATTACTTACGAAGCGTTGACTATTAATGGAAGTATTTTCGTTTTAAAAGCAGCATAAATAAGAAATATAAATATGTGTTATATAAATTGAGCTGAAATTTGACTTCTTCAGTTTGTCTCAATACTTGTGTTTTGTACTTAATGAACATGTGACTTGGCTGAATATATTTTATGCCCTATTATATAAAATATTAATATATTATTTTAAATAACTAAGAGTTGGGAATAAATAAGGACACACATATTTATATTTAGTGTTTCGTTCATTCACCAAAAATTCTTAAAAAGAACATAAAGATTTTTTATTTTGACATTTTACAGTTAATTAAAAATATTTATTATAAAGCATTTTGAAGTATATTTTATTAATATATTTTCTTTTTACATTTTATAAATTTAAAAGTCAAATTTTTAGGCAATTTCATAAGTATTCTTGTCTTACAATTTCCAATAATTACTAAACCTCTACCACGATAGAATATTCTCTATCAGGAAACAAAGTGATAACACATAGTTGTCTTTTGTGCCAAAAGTTTATATGTTTGTTTTATAATCTCCTAAAACAACTCTATACAAAATATTACATTTTTATGTATCATCAGGATAATATTACGAGAAACATTTTTCAACTCTTATCACTTAAATTTCATTTTAAGTGTTTGGTTTTAAAATCCGCTTGCTTATGGAAAAATATTTTATACTTTATATTCGATTTATATTTCTTGTTAACTATGAAACTCTACCTATCTACTTTCATAAATATATATATATATATATATATATATATATATATATATATATATATATATATATATATATATATATATATATATATATATATATATATATATATATATATATATATATATATATATATATATATATATATATATATATATATATATATATATATATATATATATATATATATATATATATATATATATATATATGTATATATATATATATGTATATATATATATATGTATATATATATATATATATATATATATATATATATATATGTATATATATATATATATATATATATATATATATATATATATATATATATATATATATATCATGCTTGCCTAGTGGTTAGGCATCGGCTTTTCTTCCGGATGGGCGGGGTTCGATTCCCAATGCCACTAAAGACCCACCGAGTACATGCGATATACGTGCTTGTTAAATCTGTGAAATCGAAAGTCCTGTGATCGGTCGTTGAGCAGTTATCAGGGGCGTAATAGTCAAATTTATTCCTCCTTCAGATCAATGTCAAAATTGAGGGAAAGGATTCTCTGGTGGTGCCATCTATCGGAAGATTTGAAGAGCAAAGTTGGACTATCACTTTCGTGATGCTCTGTTTAAACGAAAGACCCTCCCTACTGAATTAAATTCGTATAGCCAAGGATAGAAATCTTGGCTTGTTCAAGTGTCATAAATAACAACAAGTAACAACATATAATATTGTTACGTATATATAAATATAAATATATTGATATATAAATAGATATATAGATAGATATAGATAGATTTTAATCTATGAATTAAGAGGCAAAAGCTAACAAATCCCCGATGCCTTTTTACCATGTCTTATTTAAAAAAGCGAATGTATTGAAAATATTTTACTCCCTTCCGTAACACATTGGTATTAACTATTTATTGAACCTTGAATGTTTTAAAGTTTGTGTTTGTTGTAATCAACAGACATTTAAAAAGTGTTCAGTAACATATTTCTAAAGGCAGACAATATTTCGATCATTTAATTTACAACTAATTAGTAAACTTGAAATTGAGGCTACTTAAACTAATCATCTTAGACTTGAATGCGAAATAATTGCTAATTACATGAGTAACAGCATTAAAACCTAGTAACGATAAATAGGAAATTTACATTTCTCAAGGACCTTTTTCCGAGATGGAAAAATAAAATTATTATTTGCGTCTCAGACGGTTCCACTTATTTATAAGTACTCCTTAGCAGGAAAATATTTCATGATTTTTTAAAAGCATTAAAATAATTTGAGGATTTGTAAGTGATTTGCTTGAAGCTTATATTTTGCTTTATTTTATCCTTCACATAAAAATTCTTGCTTTTCAGTTTTATCTGCAAGTTAATTATATAAACGAGTTTTTGCCTTTTATATTTTTCTGTATTATTCTCACTTTCTGCAAAAATTATTTTTTTGAAAGAGGAATTGTTTGAAGTCCTAATTCCCCCCTTCTTAATTTACACTAAAGTTTATCCACCAAATACAATACATTAAATTTCATATATAATTTACTGCAAGCAAAAACATAAAATTTTGTATATAATTTACTTGATTTGATTTTTATTTTAGCCGTATTTATGAAACACAAACACCTTTTTTTAGAACTTTGTAATTGTAATTCTACAGTGAAAAGAAGGGAAGTTTAAATTGTATTTATGTCAGTACACTAAACATCATTTTTTTATTTTAAATTTTAAGCATTCATTTATTTTACTTTAGAAAACATCCTTATTTCCCACAGCTATTTCTAATTCAATTTAACAAATGTCCCCAATCATTATTCTTATAATCTCTTACGAATTAGCCAAATTTCCTTCTACTAAAAAATAAATAAGATCCAACAATATCTACTTTATATAGACTTATGACAAAATTTCTCAAATAGTTCGATTACAAATGTCACACAAATGAAAAAATAAATGACTATCCTATAATTATTAGCTTTCTTATCACATTATTATTATTTGAAAAATTTTTGAAAAGCAGCAAATTCTTGAATTGAAACATATCATTATTTAGTCTAAATAACTTCAATGTCTTTCTCCAACGTATAGCTGAAAGCATTAAAATTTATAAAATATGGCAAGTAGTGAATCCACAATAAAAATCATAGTCAACGATGATAAGAAATATAAAATGGTAAATACAGCTAAAAACAACAGCTGCATTTAAAATATTCTATATAAAAATAATCATAATTTGTTGAAAAAAATGGATTTTCTCATATTGTGATAAAAAGAAATAAAAAAAACTTATCAAAGGAAATTACAACTTATACTTCGAAATCAACTTATTTGTTTTCAAACACCAACACGGCAGCCGAGTGGTTAGTGTTTTGTCTTTCAGTTCCGAAACTTGTAGGTTTGATTCCCACTTCGAGTATGAACAATTACAGGAGATCAACATTTTCTTCATTCCTACGTTGTGGTTAAATTAATCCTCGTGCACAAAAGTAATCATTGATGAGGTAAATAAAGTAAAATAAATTACTATAATTTTGATCAGACCAATTATCTCTAATAGATAAAATAATTTGTTATTACAATCAACTTGTCAAAACTTATACATATTAAATTTAATCATAAAATTATTTAATTTTGTTCCATATTTTAATTCTTGGAGCTAATTTATTTCATTTATTAATTTAACGGTTTATTAGATATACATACCCGGCAATTTTCATAATATTTTCATAAACTCAATTACTTGAAATGGCCTGTTGTTAAATGGTTATTATATAAAATGTCCATAATTTTATATAATAGCTATTTAACAATATTCTGTAACATCTTCTCTCATATATTAATATAAAAGTGAAACTGAAGAACTTTTTACAATATAAAACATCGAATTCCACATAAATTTAATTAATCATTTAACGTTTTTTTCTATACAAAAAAGTATGTTGCATTTATTTGATATCTTGAAAAGAATAAGTCTCGAAACTTGTTAAAGTCACCAATTACAATACTTCAATTCATAAGAATGTCAGCTTAATCAAACGATATCGATCTCATTACACATCTACTATCCTTCATTACATTACAGAATTCTGTTTTTTTTTATGCATATTAGTCGAACCATTGGCCAAGAAATATCAAATAAGTAATCAGACAAATAGTATTTTATTCGTAACCAAACACCATTTTTCAACTGAAAATGTTAATGAGAATTTGAGATATATATATAATTGCAAATTTTGGCTATAATCATTACATATACTTCGTAATATTACATATCGTTTTTCAAATCTGTATATTTTAGTTTTTTCTTATAATTTTGTTTTGTATACGTCATTTAAATAATTTCCTATAATCATAAGCAGACCAAACCTGATAATCTGCAAATACAATCTTGTTATCAGTGCATAATTTTTATAGTTCAAAGCTGTATAGAATAAAATTTCATAAACTTTTTTGCAAGTAAATATTTTTGTTCTTGAAAATATTCCAGTTCTTAATCAACCAAACGAATTATTGAATACAATAGTATCTGTTTAGATTTGGTTTTAGGTTACGTTATCAGTTTTATTCTCGTTTGTTAATATCCAAACAGAAAATTTATATACTTTCAAGCAAATTTTTACATATTGCTTTTATTGAATCCTTCAAAACAATAATGAGTATAACATACTTCTAGATTAGAATAAATATTAATAAATGTATAAATTTAATAAGTATTTATAATATTTTATTTAGGATATACAACAAACTTAGCAAACGATATACTTTTTTAATTTACTGTTTTTAAAATTTTAAAATTATTTCAGATTTTCATTTAGAAAATATTTTAGGTTAAATTAGGTTATCATGAAGCCCGATGACTTAGTGGCAGCATGAAACGCTGCCATGACACAGGTCCTAGGTTCGATCCTCGGGATGGGCTAGGTTGACTCAGCCTTTCATCCCTTCAGTGGGTCGATAACTGAGTACCAAGCATGCTTGGGAACTAAACACTGGAAGTCATACGTTAGGCTGACCACCTAACTGGGACATATGCTTCGCATCCCAGGGCCCTCGGTCATGAAAACAGTTATGAGCACTGTAGGCCTTGGCCCACATGGGCTGTCGTGCCATGGAGTTTAGTTTTAGTTTTTAGGTTATCATAACACGCGCGCGTTCGAATTGAATATTTCAGCCAACTAAAACTAATAACTACATTAAACCATCTCATAATCTTATTCTACGATGAAGAGATGATTTTAAAACCTCATTGGACCCTCCCTACTAATAATTCTTATATAACACCTATAAAAAACCTATACCTTAGCTAACATAAATGTATATAGTCTAATGTAGCATAACAATCTTCTGCTATATCTAGTATTTTTAGCAAGAAAAATGCCCTTTTTCCAAACAGCTCTCGTGGCTCTGAAATTGTCAGTTGCATCTCTTGAATGTCATCAACAGTCTACCAATAAGCTTAGCATTTAGACTATAGCTTATTAAGTTTCCAGTACACCTGATTCTTACAAAAACAAAATATTGATTTATATAAACACATGATTAAGTAAATATATTTGATTTATGAATTAACTATCTCAAAATAGATAAATATATTAAGCAGAGTCGTTCTGGTTTGTATACTTTATAATGCAGATCAAATATATTCTTCTTTGTAATTCAGAATAGAATATTTAAATTGTTCAGAATTCCTCACAATATTATTTTCAAGAATAATGAAATCACTTTTATCTTAATAAAGATTCTGTGTATCGAAATACAATTAAGTTAAATGCATATCAGAACAAGAGAAAAGTGATTAAACAACATTTATTATGTCTCTAAACTATTTAAATTGATCGCAGAGAATAACTATATTAATTTTTCAGTCAAATTATGAGTAAGTTGAAGTTTCTCTTGTCTGTTAGTTCTTTTGAGATATTAGAGTTAAAAACTCCTATATTTTATTTATTGTGAAATGTTTTATTATCCTACTGGAAAAAAATTACCATTTGAAAATTAATACCTGAAAAATGTCAATATTTCAGACATTAATGTATATAAATTTGAATCCAGTATTTTGTTAATCTAAAATTATTTTTTTCGGTAGTATATATTTAAATATAAAGCCGAAAATTACATTCGTAACTTTCGTTACTTATTCGAAAACATTTAATTTTTCTGTAAATTATAATTTATGCTAAAAAACTATCTTTTCTCTTCAGACAATTAGAATTAAAAAATCAGTAGTGAATCTAAAAAGTTTTCACAATGCTTTTAATACATATATTTTATGGTTTCATTTTAATGACTAAAATAAATGACAAAAAGTATTTCATTAATATTATGTGATTTGTTTTTGAATAAATTGTGTTAACTTTGCTGCTATATATAATAAGAAAGAAATAACCATTTGAGATAATTAATAAGATAACATTCTTTGCTAAATATGCTAATTACTTATTTCTTAATGTTAATTCACATATTTTTCAATTATTTTTAATTAATATAAATTATCAATTTATTTCTAATATATTTGTTAAAGAAATATTTTCATTGCCCTAAAGGAAGTTGTTTTTAAGTCATTTTAAGTTTCTAAAATAAATATTTCTTTTAAAAAATAATTGATTTTTAGAGTCTTATAATATAGAATAATAACTAATGCAATATGAAATGAAGTCATTTTTTCTAAAGTCATATTTTAAATTTTCTAAATATTAATCTCATCTATATTAAATAAATTTAGATACTTGCCTGATTTTAATATCCAGAAGATAAATCTATCATTTAATTTTTAATTATAATTAGAAAAGCATAAAATTCTTTCATAGTATTACAAGTGAGGAAGTATTTACTCTATTACAATAGAATTAATGAAAGAACGTGTTTACAAATCAAGAATTTTAAATACTCAAACCTTTGAGAATATTTTCAAAGATTGCAAAATATTACAGAGGCTAATCAGCTGATTATTAAAACAAGACATCAACATCTTACTTTGTAATTAAACATTAATATTAAATTTACAGTTTAATGAATTTAATGAATCATTGAAGTAACAAATATTGAATTTCAAATAATTATAAATTAGGTTTCTATCAACTTACAGTCATTTTAAACATAAATAACATTTTATTGAGAAATTTTAATATTTAACCCCATTAAATTGTTTCATTTTAATAATTAAGTTGTGCTTTTTCTGAGGTTATGCTCTAATAACAGAAAAAGAAAAAGAACTTCTTATATCATGTTGCTGTATTGGCGTTCAGTGAATTTATACACAAGTTAATTTGTTACATCAAACTATCATAATAGAAATTTTAAATTATCTAAGACATATTTCAAATTCATGTATAACATGTAATAGTAAACATTATTTCGCATTATTTGATAGTTTTTGATTAAAAACAATAAGAGTAAGACGTTTTCTAAAATCAGTATGAGCATTGTAAATTCAATGCTGTAATTTTTCATTTTTACACTTCCAAAATAACACTTTTTGCATATCATTGTAATATTTTATTCATAAATAATATTTCATTATATGATGTAATACTTAAACAGCACTCTAAAATTTTCAAATTATCCTTGACTCACGCTCAATACATTTTGTCATTTTAATATATATGATGTAATTAAAATGAATAAATCTCTTGAAAAATGTAAATCACGCATTTATATCAATTTATGCATTTATCACTAATTTTTAATAATGAATTTAACTTGAGAATAAATAAATCTGCACTCATACGACTTAAGATTTGAAAGAAAATTAATTTAAAAATATCATAAATGTTCATAAAGTATTCAAAAAATTCCATGGTAGTTCCAAATAAATATAAATGACTTAAATATACAATAAAAAAATTTTGAATTCAAAAAGTACTCAAAACATTGAATTTGATATCAAACTTGAAAATCACGTATTGACTCTCTTTGCAGAATTTTCTGCATGATGATGAGGTTTTATCAGTTAAATTGTAAGCATCATATATAAAATGACTTTCAAAAAAATGAAAACAAACTATGCATCCAATATTAGGTATGAAAGATTAATTCAAATTGACAGTTTAAGGTTTTTCTCGGAGTCATTTAAATTCAGCTGAAGTTTATATATGAAAAATTTAAACATAATTAATAATGAAATGAAATAAGGAATATAAAGGAAACAATAAAAGCAAAATCACAAGTCTTCACATAATCTACAAGAATATGGAGAATTTCATTTTCCTTTTTTTTTCCATTTGTATTCAAACACTGTATTATATAATACAAGTTATTGAAATACCAATGATAAATAATAAATGGTCCTCTCTATTCCTCATTCTTTCTTACTCTTCTTCTCGTTCTTCTCCTATCATTCTTTATTTTATAAAACATATTTTACAATGAGATACAATAAGTTTTCTTAGATAATATGATAAACATTTTATTTCATATTGAAATCACATTGAAACAATAATCCCATTCAAATTAGAAAATATATTTCTTCATTATAACATTGTTAATTTTGTTAGGCACATCAATCAAATCTCTATTTCGTAGAATATTCATTAAGAAAATTTCTATTGAATAATAATACATAAAACATCAAAAGTATATTACAAATTTTCAAAAAAGTTTAAATTGTACTATAATAAATATAATAAAATATATATAAAAAAGTTAATAGTTTTGGTCTTACAATAAGATATTGTAAATACATTTAGTTTTCATTCTCACTTTTTCATAAATATCAAAATAAAACAAACTAAGATAAATCTTGGCATTAATGTATTAATTTTGAATAATTTATTATTTCACACAAACTAAAGCATTATTTTAAATAAACTAATAGCATAATTTATATCTTTGGATTTTTTAATAAAAAGAATTAAGTACACTTTTGAAATCTTTAATCACTAAAATTTAAAAATTAATTAAAAGACTGCAAAATAAAAAGGTATTCTTATTTCTTTTATTCTACGAGAGAAATATGTTGTGTCACAACTATAACTTTTCATTAAGAGTAGCTAAATAAAATATGTGATAAATTATTGTTGCAATTGCTGGAAGGTAGAATAAGTGAATAATACGTAATTCTCTGTACTCTTTTTCTATACAATATTTTACTCTTAGATGTGGTTATTATCAATAATCCCATGCACTAAATATTAACAAGTTACTACCTATAAAACTAAAAAAGGGAATATCAAACTATTCATTTAATTAAATACTAAATTTTTTCTAATGGTTCCTACGAGAGATAAGAAAATGAAAATAACGCTAATGAAAGATCAAAGAAGTAGATAGAAACTATTTATTATTTATGAACCTATTATTTTCTGTAAATTTTCCTGCGTAATTATGCACCTTATTCTGGAACTTATAATTAATCGTTAATTACACAGTGGTAAAAATTATAAAGAGAAATCGCATTATTTGGGAAGTAGGAATTAAAAAAAATCAATATTAAATTATTTTCATGATAGTATTAAAAACTGAATATACAACATTTGTCAATGTATATGAAATTTAGTATCATTTTCATACAACATTGTATGTAATTACCATAGGAAAATTTTTCTAAAAATTTCTTTATCGCATATCTTTGGGATTTAAGCAGAAAAGATGATCGTTGCTTTTAATTTCCTACAATATAAATAATTTGTGTTCTATATTTAAAATAAATTTAAAATATGCTGACATATGTATTTTGAATTTATTTAATTTCGGTCTCGCGTCAGTATGGAGAGGAAACAGGACTTTAAAAAAATTAATGTCTTTATTACCACTTGAAATCTCTATATAAAGGTCAAAAAAAGTTTCCAATTTAAGAACAATAATTATTTTTTCCCAAAATTTTTAATTATGAATCGTAGAAGTCACAGAAATTCTTTCAAGCATATTTTTGGGTTCAATCAAGGACAAATGTTAGTCTATGGGAATTGCGATTATCTTTCAGAAAAATTGGTGACTGTGTTGAATGAAACCAAGAAACTGTGATGCAGATCAGTAATTTCTGGATGTAAGAGAAAACGGTGGACTGACAAGAACGATCGCATTGTACCACAACACGTGGTGACAATCATATTTTGCGCATGACAGTGAGTTAATTGCTCAGATTCATCATGGATCACAGCTTTTAAAATTTATTCTGTTATGCAATTATCAAAGTCTGCTCGTGCCATTCGACATCGTTTCCAAATGAATAGAAGGCCTGCAACGTGTCCATTGTTTTGTTTACCGTTAAGTTAAAACCAAGGTATTTGAGCCACCAGTGGTGCAATGAATGATGGAGTTAAGCAAAGGATTGGAGCAACACTGTCTTAGCTGATGAATTCCACTTATCTCTACAGCAATGATCAGATTCATGCCCTCAGACATTGTAGCGAAACATTGTTGAACTGTCTTTCTACGCTCTTACTCTATACACTGCTTGCACACGGTAACATGATTTGGGGAAGCATTGGATTTTATGTCAGAATGCCTCTAGTATGCATTGCAGGTAACCCGAAAAACTATTCTGGAGATGTGGCAGATCAAATATTCTACTTTGTAACTTCTTCTAAATAACGTAGATTCCTAGCCGGCTGTTTTTTCCAAACTGTTTTAGCCAGCTGTTTTAGAAACAAATTCTGGGCGAGGTGCAGGGAAGTATGCTCGTGCACAACACAGAACAACTAGCAATGCATCTCTGAGATTTTTGGTCCTTAGTCATTCCATACCTACAGCACTTACCTTCAGCCATATTCAAACAGGATGATGCGAGACCACATATGCAGCACGCAATGATCAAAAGCTCTTCTAACCCAATCAGATTGAATGGCTTTTTCTCCATATTTATTACCAATCTAAGGCATGTGGTTCGTGTTGATGCAACAAATGCTCCAGAATACATCACCCGTTGCTACACCAGATCAACTTTGACAGTATGTTTTTTTCCTACGTCAGGAATTGGCCGCATCGGCTATTTTCCTTCTAACAGCCCAATACAAAGTAGCCTTCATGTGATAGTTGTCAAGCATAAGAGAATGAACGTTGTCCAGAGATGGGCAAACGGTCAAATGACTAAAATTCATTGCCTCTCTTGTGAAACACAGGGGGCAGTCAGGGTAGTTAAAAATGCCAATATGACAAAGATGATCTCGAAGGTAGTCATGCCTCTTAATTCTAAAATTTGCACTAAAAATTTGTCGTGGGAGGTCCATAGGAATAGAAGTGTGTATCAGTTTAGACCACATTTTTTCTGTAGCCTCTGCTTTCTGACATTTTTTTACAAAGGCAACTTTGACAGTATGTGGAAACCTAAAGATACACCCTATAGCCCAAAGACAGCTATTATAACCTAAATATGTATCTAAAGCCTCTTTGATGCTATGCCCAGACGTATAGCAGAGGATTTAGTCAACATTGACACCTACTGATTTTATCTACTGATTATATACATGCACAAATATAATGATTACTTTGTCTATTAAAATTGCTATTTTATCTTATAATATGAATTAATAGTAGCCTAAGCTTTGTAAAGTGTAAGAATACTTAAAATAAATTTCCAAATACAATTTAAATAAAATACATGCAGCTTCATTATTTTTGTTCCCTCATTTCAAAAATTATATTTATTTGAATGTGTTTTTTTATCTAGTAAATAGAGTAGATAGTCCAAAATACCTACATACTCCAATAAATAATGAATTTATACATGTGTAAAATATTAAATGCAATAAAAATCATAATAACCACATTGCTAATAAATAGTTCCACTTATTTTAAATAAAAAGTTAAATAGATTTTTATAATAGCATAAACAACAGAACTAAATTATAACTTAAATTAATTTGTTTTTCTAAACGAAGTTTCCTTCATTAATAAGCTTATTCAATTTCTTAGTAATTCTCAAAATTCAAGATATAGTATAATGTGTTCTAATAAAGATGAAAACAATATTAACTTAATTTAGCTCTTCTCTCTTGGCTTAAGATAAACAATAGATTAAAATTAATTTTTTTGAATATTATAATAGGAAAATATCTAAATTTTTGTACAGATTAAAAATTCTATTAATAAATTTAATTAATAAAATGATAATATTTTTGTTGACATCAAACGTAATTCTTTTTTTTTTATAAAATTTACATAGTTTATCATATTTTTAACGGGCCGACCGATGGCTGAGTGGTTAGCGTACATGACTGCTGAGCTATCCAGCATTCGAGTCCCCATTCTGGCGTGGGTGTTACTTTCTCTCTGTATTCATCTGTTCTTCCATATGAGATGATGTATGAATGTGACCCACCCTATAAGCGAGTTCGAAGTGGCATGACGTGGATAATGTGACACGTTATCGTGACTTGCTTCACGGGTTCCCAATTAGGTAATGAAAAATGAGTAGTAGTTTCCGGCCTTGTTGTGGCGAAGGGTTTATCACCCATGCGCCCACTGTTAAAAAAATAAGGAATATGTTGATATTTTTGTTTCTCTGTTAGAATGCATGTAATATCCCTTATATAAGTTATGATAATACTATTTATTTTGTAATTAGTATTCTTGGATTTTTATGTTCTTGGTTTAGCTGGAATACAATACAATGGAATAATAAAACAATTTCCATTTAACAAATACTCCTCTAATTTTTTCATCTATTGCACAAGGATCTTGCATTAGAACTATGTTAAAAAGACTTCCTTATTTACATACCATTTTAACTTTTAGAATAAAAAAACCATTAAAAAGAGAGAAATCTTGGATGTTGATTCATTGTGCAAATCTTTAATGATGACAGATTATAGAAATAAACTAAAAGGTGACTGAAATGTGGATAATATATAAAATTGTGAGAGAGAGATTTGTTTTAGTAACAGACTGAAAAATAGTAAAGATTACTGGAAAGAAAGTTGCGCCAGAACTAAAAGGAAATAGACGCAGTTTTCTATAACTCTGACAGTGCAAAAATTGCTGCGAAGGAAAAAAGCCAATAAGTTTAAGATATGAAATCAAATACTGGAGGAAAAAAATTAAAATTTTAAAAAATCGAGGCAACAAAAATGGTTATTTCCTATAAAAAAAATAATAATTAAAAATATAAAAGGAAATTTTACCAGGGAATCAATGATTCTGTTTACTTTATCCATCCGAGGTCTACTCTAACAAAAAGTGATTGCTAATTCACAACTGATAGAGTTAAAGTACTGAAAGGAGTAGAGAAAGCTCTACACTGAAAAAGAGTCGATAAGAAAAATCTTTGCATTCATGCTTATCATATCGACCTCATAATGTCTAACATATATCTCAAAATTATAACTACAAGAATCTATAGTTATTTGCTTATTTGCAGAAGTTGCAGGGACATTTAAGTTCCCTAGAGTCTGCAAGCATGTATATTGGATTAACCATTCATGAGAATTAAACAATATTTCAGTAATAAGTGTAGCACAGAATGCTTTCTCACGGCACATATTCTTATCGTTTTAAGTGGCTTGTATAAGCATTTACATATGACAATTTGAACCCTGTTAAAAGCGTGAGTTTGCTGTGAAAAGCGAAGAACCACGCACAAGATGGATAGTCTTTCAGGAATCCAGAATCTATTACTAGCTAATCAGTTTTAAATTTTAATTAAACCAACTTCTATTAAATAATTTAAATTGATTGGATATTTGGGTAGTTTCATTTTAATAATTTTTTATTTTAGTTTTTGTTTAAGGTACCCGTACACGTTGAAAACGTTAATTTCAACCAAAAATGATAAATTTATTTATTCTTTCGTAAAATAAGGAATTTAAATAGCTTTCCAAAACAGATTTTTTTTTTGCCTCTAAGTTAATTAAATTCCGAGATATGAAGAATTTCGTAAAGATTAGGAAATCAAAAGTGGACATATTTAAAGCACAGGAAATGGGCGTTTAAAGGGCCAGCATGATGTTAAAAATTAGTTTAAACAGTGTTTAATTTTCAAATATAAATTTAGTAAGCTTTTAAGAGATACATAAAATAAGTAATTTTCCAGAAATCAATCAGGAAATCAAAAAAAAAATTAATCAGCAAATATGAGTATTTCTTATAAAGACACGATACTTCAATATATTTAAATGCGATTTTCTCAGAACTAATTTTTGCCTATAATTTGCAAGCTTCAAAAAAATGATAATTCAATAAATTTTCATAATGTCACCATGAAATTTCATGAGCTTCATCTGTGTGTGCATATTGTTTTCTAGAAAATGTACTAAAAGAATTTCAATCACATAAATATTTCCCAAATTATGGTCTATTATTCGAATAATGGCATAGAAAATTTGGCTAAAATTTCAGTATAAATATTCAACTGGCCGTACTTTTTTTATTTTTTTAACAAAAACTCAGAAATTTAGTACATGCCCTAGATAATAACATATAGATTATTTGGTATTAATTTTTTTCAAATATGTTTAATATATTTTGATCTAGCATTTTTTAAGTTTTTTAAAAATGCCTAAAATTGTATACATATTTAATATTTCTGAAGAATATTATTGGCATATATCAAATATTAGTATAGCTCAATATTAATGTTTTCCAAAATTAAATAAGAAAAAATAGTTCCAATCTATATAGGCAGTGTATTTCAAAAAAATTACTCCGAACGTATACGGGTTCTTTAAAAAAGAAGGTCATGTATGCAAATATTGAGATATTTAATTCAATCAGATTTTATTCATTTTTGTAAGGTAATTTCATGTTTTACTACGTCACAACATATCTTTGTCAATTTTTGCTCGATAGACAATAATGTAACATTAAAGTTCAATCATTGTTAATGGCAAAGGTATAACGTTTCCATTCTCTAGAATATATCATATTATTAAAGAAAATAAACAATGCAATTCTATACTTAATTATTAAAAGTCAAATGATAAATAATAAATTTATTCATTTGACTTTTCATATTTAAGTATAGGGTTTTTAGTTGTTTTATTGAAGTTAAATTTTACCCTTTGTTAATAAACTATTCTTAGGAATAAAAATAGCTGAATGTTTACGAAACACAAATAAATCTATTCTAAAACAAATATGTTATATATATATATATATATATATATATATATATATATATATATATATATATATATATATATATATATATATATATATATATATATATATATATATATGTATGTATATATATATATATATATATATATATATATATATATATATATATATATATATATATATATATATATAATATTAACTGATTAATAAATACTATATTCTTAATACTGTAGATAATTTAAGTGCATTTTACTACTTGACATAAAATCAAGTTTATTAAATTTATTTAAGTTCTTTAAAAGAATGATGTTTTTGTTTTACTTTACTTTATTAAGAAAAAATATATTTAATAAAAAGCAGCTATAGCATTCCGTAGTAAATAATTTATTGTAGACTTTTAAAACGTTACATCAAAACAGCTTCAAGCTAGAAAAGCTTGCAAAATCACTTAGTTAATATTCAACAACAAAGTTGATATCAAAACAACAACAAAGTAAAATATGTATATTTAAAATATATATCTTGAAAATCAATAGATATAAAAAAGCAACATATGTGAGATTCTACAAAATAAATTTTACTACTTAGGCTTACCGCGAGCAACTGTCTTAATTCTTGAAGAGAGCAAAAAATGGTAATTGTGAAAATTTCTCAATGTTGACTTTACACAACTTTAATTCTAAGTTTGGGAGTTAAGAATTTATTTAAAATGTTCTTTTCATTTATATTTATAATAATATTTATAATTATCATTTATATTTATATATATCATTTATATTTATATATCATTTATATTTATAATTATATTTATAATAATATATTTAATAAAAATCAGCAATAGCATTCAGTAGTAAATAATTTATTGTAGACTTTTAAAACGTTACATCAAAACAGCTTCAAGCTAGAAAAGCTTACACAATCACTTAGTTAATATTCAACAACAAAGCTTAAAATATGTATATTTAAAATATATATCTTGAAAATCAATAGATATAAAAAAGCAACATATGTGAGATTCTACAAAATAAATTTTACTACTTAGGCTTACCGCGAGCAACTGTCTTAATTCTTGAAGAGAGCAAAAAATGGTAATTGTGAAAATTTCTCAATGTTGACTTTACACAACTTTAATTCTAAGTTAGGGAGTTAAGAATTTATTTAAAATGTTCTTTTCATTTTAGTAAGGCATAATGTTTTCTTTCATTTCGCTTTACCGCCCTAATTTTGTAACATTTTTTTGGTTTCCATTCTAATATCACCACAAATGTGTAGCAAATTGCCAGCAGCGTGTCGCAATGGAAAAAACTGTTATCTTCAGTATCTAATTAAGAACTAATTAGAAAGTCGCACTTAAAATTTTGCTACTTAAGCTAATTAGCTTAGTATTGAATTTGAAATAAATGTTGATTAAATGAGTGAATATATAATTAGGCATTGTAATTACTTCAAGAAAACATGTGTTCCTTAAACCTCCTTTCCACAAAAAGGAATATGTAATGGAATGTTTATTGCTTTCATTATTTTTAATTTGTAATGTTCAAATGATAAAAATTCCCATGGATCTTCATGTAGACAATAAACGATATTGATTATTAAATTGTTTTCTCAAATTACGTCGTTTAGAAAAATTTAAAATAAAGTTAATATATATTTAAAATTTTTTTTTCATAAGACTATTGGGTAAATTGTGCATTAATGTTTATCTCATTTCTTTTAATTATACGTCAACAGTTTAATTTTAATACTGATAAAATGTTCTTGTGGGATACTTTAACATGCGATATTGTCATCAACAAATTAAATTCTTTAAAATGAGCCTTTTTACTTCAATACCTAATTTTGTAATTCTATCCAATTAATTAAAGTAAAAGCGAGATGGAGCATAATTTATTTAATTACTTATATTCATTTTTTACTAATAATACATTTATATACTTAAGATGCGAAACAACTAATCATATATTTAGGAAAAAGTACTATGTTTTTTACAAATCTTATTTAGTCAATATTTTCTTTTTATTTGAAATATTTTCCGCAGAACTAATTTTAATAAATTCATATATTTACTGATAGATAAACATTGATAGATACTGATAGATAGACATTTATTTCAATTCTTATCAATGTAAATATTAATTGATAACTGAGGAAATATTTGAAATATGCCAATTAAATTCATTTAATGCTAAGAATTTCATTTTTAATATTTCTGCTTGTCAGTAAATTTGTATTTTTGTATATTATGTTTTGTATTTTATCTTCGATAGTGCACAATATCAATCATCACAAGAATTTCATGCGAATGTATCTAAACAGAATTTTTTGATAACCATTAATGATTCATAAATTTGCAAAATGATAAGAAACTTATCATTCTCTTTTTTTTCTTTACTAGAAAAATCAACTGTAATACACAATACAAGACAGATTTAAATTTAAACAACACAAAAAATGCAATAAACAAGTTTTCAAACCAAAACATTATCCCCTTAGCATATGAGACTATATATTAAACAATTTAATCTACTTAATTCACACAGTAATATATTGAGACAATATTCTGAACGTATTAACCATTTTTCCTATAACCGGCTGATCATAGGAACATATTAATTATATTTAATAAATTATTTATACTGAAATATTATATGGTTTCCTTAATATAGCTAAAAATTATAAGATACATTCTTATCAAATGTATCTAATATATATTATCATTAAATATGTTTTTAATTCTGGAAGTTAATATTTCCATAAAAAAAATTATTACTCAAAATTTCTAAGCAAAATAAATATTCAGTGAATTTATACGGGGAAAGTAAAATAAGAATATTTCTAGTGTGTTAGCTTTGTTCTTTAATATTTAAGATAAATTTTAAAAAGTATACAGTTTTGCAAAGTGTCACTGTAATAAAAATAATTGATATCTTCCACATTTTACGCAAATAGAAGAAGCCAGAATAAGTTAATTCTTAGGAAAACGTTCTTCACTGTACTTGCGCTTATTAATTTTATCAAGAACATAATTTCTCAGTTAGCAAGTAATATTCATTAAAGCAAGCCATCAATTCATATTGAATGCATTAAATGAGGAAAAACATTGTATAGTATGAAAGTAATTTTTCCATATTTCATCTCTTCTTCTATTTAAGAGATTGTAAAATACTTTATGTTAATGGGAAGTGATATTTTATTTTGCTTACTGAATTAAGTGGCTTTATAGATATGAAAACCATTTTTTCTAATAATAATTTATATTTGTATAATAAAAGAAAGATTTTATTTACAAATAGGAACGACGCTGAACTTTTTAAAATATTTTCCAAATTGAGCTTTATCTCTGTTTCTAAGAATAAGTAATAACGGCATTTTATTAAGAATAATCTGAAATGCAATGGATTCACAAAAGTGCTTCACTTCCCCTAAACTACTGTAGATGAAGCTTTCCATACAGTACTTATAAATTAATATTTTTATATATTTATTTTGAAATGAAATTACGTTAAACAGAAAACATAATCTTAAATACTAAAATAAGTCGTTCTTCGAAAAATAGAAAGAGTACAGGCATTTGCCATACATTTATTTAAATGTAGTTTTATTATTAAACATACAAAGTAATTTTTAAGGAAATTTCTACCAGCAATGGATTTATGATGAGCTTGATTTCTAAGAATTTCTAAGAATTAACTAAAGCAATGATAATAATACATTTGACGTAAAATACTTTCTACTGCTCTCTCTCTCTCTCTCTCGACTATTTCTTTTTGTTTTCATTATTAATAACTCATACTTCAGGGCACATATATCCTCCTATAATATATATTTTGCAATATTTTTCTTGATATCTTAATTGAATTAAGATGGCAATATTTAGATGAACTAAAGAGTTCTTTTCAATAGATTATCAGTGAAAAATCATGTGGTAAAGTGAATTCCTTCAAGCGTTCTCATTGAAGGAATTAAAAAATATTTAATACAAAATATAGAGAAATATCAGTTTTATTTTAATATGTTATCTTACTTACTTCGATACAGAAAATATTCGAAAAATGTTATAACCTTTTGCTTTTTGATAATATTTTATCATAGTACATAAAAATAAGCATATATATATATATATATATATATATATATATATATATATATATATATATATATTCAAAATATCTCCTTGAAGAATATTCTTCAAAACTTCATGCGGCATTTGTATATTTCACTTGCCAGATGAATCTATGCTGACCTGAAAGATATAGCTTAGATGTGCTATATTAGAAAAGTATTCCTTATAAGGTACATTTTAAGGTGTTACATTATTTTGTTATTTGCTACCTACTTGTATAGTCCACATTCAAGCAACAATACTTTTTATTTTAATAAGCACTTAACGCACTATATATATATATATATATATATATATATATATATATATATATATATATATATATATATATATATATATATATATATACAGGGTGATCCAAAAGTCAGGACGAACTTTAAAAATGAATAATTCGAAAACGAATCACGATACAAAGATGCGGTTTGCACCAAACGGATAGAAAAGAAACCGGGTTTTGTGTGGCTATGAAAAAAAAATAGTTCCGTTGGCGACCAACAGATGGCGCTGTCGGAGTTCTGATGTAGGATTATGCAATGCAACAAACGATATAAAAAGAATTAACTACTGCAGGTAATGGTAGTCGAAGCTGGTATGCATCAAAATGCTGTCCATAGTTGAGAAAGCCCTCTTAGTTAAACTGTTTTATAAGAATTCGGAAAGTGCCCTTGCGAGCATATCGCTACATGAAGGGTATGCGAGATAGTAAAGGACCAATAAAGTCTTCTGCATTGATCAAAATTGTGAAAAAATTTGAAGCTACAGGATCTTTGGCGTCACGTAAAAGAAATGGATGTCCCTCAACTGCAGCTGCTGTTGCTACAACAGTGGAGCAGACGGTGCAAGCCATGTCGGCGGTTGCTGCACATGGGGAGTGCAGTGCTTGAGAAGTTTCGAGGCAGACAGGAGTGTCGTATGGAAGTGTCTGGAGAGCGCTGCGAGTAACTTTGCAACGGTATCCTTACAAATTGCAACATAATCAAGAACTGAAACCTCCTGACTTCGATTCTCGCCGACATTTTGCGAATTTGGTCTTCAATAAGATGGAAGAGCAGCACGACTGGCTTCACACTGTACTTTGGACAGATGAAGCACATTTCACACTCTCTGGCGCTGTTAACAACCACAATTGTCGAGTGTGGACCACAGAAAATCCACATGCATTTGTTGATGTACCCATGCAACAGCCTAAAGTGACAGTCTGGTGTGGCTTCGCTGCTGATTTCATAATTGGTCCATTTTTTTCGAGGAAGTCACACAGACAGGTTTCCAAACAGTTTCTGTCACCGGTAAGCGATATCTAGCACTGTTACAGAACAGCATTATTCCTGAGCTGCAAGCCCGACAGGCACTCCAAACAGTCACCTTTATGCAACATGGAGCACCACCTCATATTGCTCTGCCTGTGCAACGCCTGCTACGCTCAACATTTGGGGAGGATCGTATTATCAGTCGCTACTTTAATCACCCATGGCCTCCAAGATCTCCCGATCTCACACCCTGTGACTTTTGGCTGTGGGGCTTCTTGAAGTCAAAAGTGTACAGCGACCAACCGGCATCACTAGCGGCACTGAAAGATAACCTCCGCCAAAATGTGTCTGCCATAACGCAAGAAATGCTACTAAATGCTGTGAATGGTGCGGTGAATCGTATCACAGCTTTACTTCTGAATGATGGACATCACATTGAACATTTACTGTAGTAAGTACTAATTAACTGTAATTAATCTGACTTCATTAATCATTGTTTCATTTGTAAATCATCTTTTGTTGCAATAAAACATTATAGCGCCATCTGTTGGTCGCCAAAAGAACTATTTTTTTTCATTGTCACACAAAACCCGGTTTATTTTCCATTCGTTTGGTGCAAACCGCATCTTTGTATCGTGATTCGTTTTCGAATTATTAATTTTTAAAGTTCGTCCTGACTTTTGGATCACCCGGTATATATATATATATATATATATATATATATATATATATATATATATATATATATATATATATATATATATATATATATATATATATATATATATATATAATTTTTCTATTTGTGTTATAGATATTTTCTATTCTGAAAGTACCATTTGGTCTTATTTTTGCGATTGTTAATTTATACTATATTCGATTTTTCTATTGTTTTCCGCAGATTAGGCATTTTAAATACTTTTCTTTGTTAAATTTGGCATTTTTTATTAATTTTCGAAAAGAGAGCTAATATGCATTCTTGATATACTAGTCTGTCATTAACACTTGACGACTAATCATAAAATCCTTACTCATTGAATGTTAATTTATTCATATATGAATTGCCTCATAATTTCATAATAAAGTGTTTACATGGTTTACAAAATAACCTTGAACTTGGTTCAAAGTTATTCTAGACAAATTTAACACAACGATAAACTATTCAGAAATTTGAAATATTCAATACCCCTACTTATGTGTGTATTTTTTTAAAACTTTACTATCCTTTTAACTTATTCTTTAATTTGTCATCTTACTTTTTTAAATTATATATTTTAATAATAATACCTAGATGTATTCATGTGAATGAAATCCATCAGTTTTTTAAAAAAATTTCAAACGATTTAATTGCTGCTAAAATAATTTAATATCATATATGGAAATAAGAAAGTTCTTACTTAAATAACGACATTAGTTTACATTTTAAATAAATTTTGGAAAAACATGTCTACATCAAACTATTTTATATGAATTGTACTCTCTTATTTTATTTGAAAATATCAAAAATAAACTTATTTAAGTTTGTATAATAATTCAACTCTTTTCTCAAATTTTTTATTACATATTATTTGAATTTAATTATTTTTAAGCTTAGAGACGAAATATCTGCTTAGATATTTTATTCTTTATTTTGAGATTTTTTCTGCAATTATAAAATATTTTCCTCGTAGTGAATAACATTTTATCATTAAATGATAAGATTTAATAATAAAATTTTTTATATTATTTATTTTTGCTTTTTTATATTATTTTTATAGTTTTTTTATATTATTAGAATTATTTGATTAATATTTAAGCAAGTTACTTGCAATTAATATTAAAAGAAACAAAAATAATAGAGATAGATATTTCCACTTATTTTAAGATATATATTTATAGCTACACATATTTTTGAATACTAGTCTTTGACATGATTGAAATATTATTCAAAAATATTTTTAAATATATTTCTTGCAAAGAAAAGAAATATCTATCGCTATTATTCTAAAAACAGGTTTTACATAGTAAAAATAATTTCATTTTATACGTTTGTTGTGAATTTAACTCCGAAAAAATAAATGTTTATAATGAAATGTTAATGTTTAGAGAAAATAGTATAAAAAAATTTCTATGTATAAATTTAGTTGGATAATTTTTTAAACTACCGAATTTGTGCATGGTATTCGGATTTCTTAAAATTAATCTCGGTCGTACTGATTACAGCTAAAATTACTGCAAGAAATCTTTTAAATTGAAAATTACCATGGGAATAATTATTATTATGCAAGAAACTAGATAGTTACAAGCTGAAGTAGCTTGACTTCTACAAGTGTCGCATATGAATCGCGAATTACAATAGGAAATGGTTTTCAGGTATTAATACGAATTCAGACATAAAACACGATAAGTAGGGGGTACATGATAAGGTCGCTCAAGAAATATAATACCACTAGGGTATCATTATGTCATGCAATATAGAGTGCTATGATTGTTGGGCACTTGTCTAAACATAGCTGCTTCGTGGGGAACAATGATCTCATAATAAATTATATTTAAATGGCTAGCTGAAAGTGGCTTTTAAGCGTGGAAATTAGCGCTGTGAGTGTTTATCTTACGCACAGGAAATCTCATATATCTTAGAAGAATAGACATCACTCTAAGAATATTGAAATATTTCCTGTTTAGTGATGAATATAAAAAGGGATTCTCAATGATTTTTTTAGCTGGAGAAAGCCAGGAAGATTATAGAAACTTACTAACTTTACAGAATTGATCCATAACACTTATATATGTATGTGAGTTTACAGACATGTTATATTGGATGGGTCTTGATTGTTACAGTAACCGCAGAATATTAAGATGAGATTCTCAAACAATTCATATAAATGTCAAGATTAGTGGTGGAACACCAAATCATTGTTCCAATGCCAGTCTGGGTTATACCATTTCAATTCCATCAATCCCGTTTTGTTCAATTCAGCATTGCTTTTGTCTAAGATTATCTCTAAGAAGATCTCAATACTAATATAAGGAAGTAAGATCTTTTGAACTTAATCTAATGAAACACTAGTAGTAAGCTATATAAAAAGCTATCACATGTCGCGAACTTTTCTAAGATCTTCCATTAATTAAAATCAGTACTTTTGGAAAAATGAAAATTACTACCACAGTCATTGTCGATAGTTTTAAAAATGGAATGAGAATTGACTTTAATCCTTGTATAGTTGCACAATTCATCCCATCTCTTAATAAACGATGCAATAAGAGATACAATAAATTCAAAATGCGTGGTATCATGCATCATATTTTGACCAACATTGCTCTCATTTGCATATCAATATTAACATCATGTAAATTTCTTTATTTATTTTGAAAGTCTACATTTTTTATGATATTGTCAATAAGTTTGTTGATGATGTTATGTGATTAAAATATTAAAAACTTGCTTAGTAAAAACTGAATAAAAATGTTAAGTGCCTTTTTATTGAATTGAAAGATACATACCTATAACTAAGAGTTTTCCGTTTATAATGCATGATAACGTTATACCTTATATAAAATCACTAAGAGGTAAAAAGCCTTGAAACTTAGGCAAAAGGTATTCATAAATTTCCACCATACATTTCTGATAAAAATTCGTTTGATCATGTTAAAGTGATGTACTGTAATTTCATTTATAATTTACTATAAATTAATGCATTTATTATTGATAAATTACATATTTTCGAAGTACCATTTGGTATCGAAGTACCATTGGTTTTCGAAGAACTATTAGTTTTCGAAGTATCACTGTTTCATGATGATGGAAAAAGGTGTACAGTTCCTCAACGGAGTCGATTCAACACTAGATGGCGCTTCTGCATTTGGTACTTACCACGTGACAAATACCAAACGTAGATTATTTGCATTAAATAGTTGTGTAAATTCGTATTCAAATTTCATAAATGCGCACAGTTTAATTTTATACAGAAATTTGATGGCAATGCTCATTTTAATTTTTAAAATGTCATATTTAATAACAAAATCGTTGAATATTTCTGCTTTTTCAAATCCTTCTGTTTAAATTAGCTGTATAATTTTCCCAAATAAGGGAAAAAGTAGACTTTTGACGAAAAGAAAAAAACTTTATTGTGGCAAGAGAAATTTGTCGTCAGAGCTGTGTTTTAAAAGAATAGAGGAACGTTTTAAAAAATTAGTTTCACTAAAATGCTTATCATAGACAGCTGAAGACGGTAAAATAGAGATGAATTAACAAAGTGGCGAAATTAATGTCAGCGAAAAACTTCTTGTAACCTATTAGATTCAAATTTAATAAAAGTTTAGTGACGGACGCAGTTAAAAAAATTGGAGACAGAATACAATATGTGGCTTTGAAGTCATGAAAAGAGTCAACTGTAAAACTGCAAATTTCAATTTCATTTAATATATTATTTATGAAATTTTTGAAAAGGATTCTAAACATTTGAAAAAGCTGTATTTAAAAGCATCAAACATTATAATAAAGTAAAAAATTTCAATTCCATATTATTGTAGACAAGACATCTTCTAGCAATTACAACGCAAATGTTATCAAGCAGCAAGCCATTTCCTTCTATTTCAAATGTTATTGATGGAAGAGAATACTCATGTAATATAATTTACTTTTATTTTGCTATAAATCAATTATAAATGCATAATATTTTAGTCAATTTAAAATTGTAAAAATTTATGATGCAATTTGAAAGCTATCAGAATAATATATGTGTGAAAGCATCATAAATCTAAATTTCATTATATTCTCCCAGTTTAAATGCCTTTTTTCAAATTAATCATGTTTGTGTTAAATTTTCTAAATTTTTTGTCCTAAAATAAGTATCAGGAAGTAATAAGACACTTCAAATCCTCATAAAAAGAAATTATTCTACTTAAAGATTATTTAAATTGCTTCAGATTTTATGGCTTAACGCTGGTTGTACTTTTCTAACAATTTTGATAATTTTATTCTCAAAATATTCATTTATGTGTTTAAGATATATTTCATAACATATTTTGCCACTTAAATATTAAAAAAATTAGGATTTCAGGCATAAAAAAGTAACTTTAAAATTTAAACAAATATTTTCGATTAAAATATTTACTTAAACCTTATTCCCATCCTTAAAATATTCAACAAAAAGAAACTATTTTTAAAATAAAGAATGATATTTATAAACTATTTAAATAAATAAGCTCTAAGTCTATATTTGTTTTATTGTTTTTATAGAATAAAATTACCTTGATATTTATTCTGAAATGTATAAAATATTTAAAAGTGATATTAAATTTTTTAATAAATATTTCATTTCAGTACTTTTTAGCAAATTCTTTCTATTGTTTTAAATATAGCTTATAGCTTGCTAAACAATTGAATAAACTAATATTCTTTTTTAAGAAAATTTTTAAATACATAAACGTAAAGTTCTCATTTCTAGCTTTTAAATGAAAACACAAAATGAATTGAAGTTATACATTTCAATAAAGCTTTAATGTTTAATTTTTATATACAAGTTGATTTATAAATCATTTCAAAATGTATAATCCAACAAATATAACTGATTTACTTCCCAGAGATTTCAGCCCACTCGTTTTAAAATCGGAAATAATATGAAGTTTAACCTAAGAAATTTAATTACGACAAATTAAATTACTTCTAACAGAAATTTTATTCTGTATAAACTCAACATCAATAAAATCATAAAAAAGAACATAAAAAGATGTTAGTAATTATAAATTGTTAAAACAAATGTTTAAAGCATTTTTATCAAATTCTGAAATATTACATGTTTCCTATAAGTTAAAACTATTCAAATAGATTAAAATCTGGTAAAATAAAAAAATAACTCAAATGATTGTAAAGTAATTTTCTGTCAATTATTGTTTCCTTAAAGGTATAATTATTATGTTTTCATTTTTCATGAAACCTCTTGAAACATGCAAATTAATTAAAATATAACGCTAGAGTTTTATATGCAATTAAATATGCTTGAACAAATATAATTTATTTATTTAAAATGTAATAAAAATTTCAAAAGATTATTAAATTTAATAAAAACCACACAATGAATGGGGTTTCTTAACCAAATTAATTTAATTTAAAAATACACAGTTTTTAAATTTAATAAAACTCTTTTGATTGGTTTTATTAAATTTAAAATTTAAATGTAATAAGAACATTTTATTTACTTAAATTCTATTCATTTGAGAATATATAATTCATGTAAAGCTCTAGCATTTAATTTATTCTCTATCTATTAAACATCATTTGAATAAACAATATTTAATAATTTAAGCTCTTACGAAATATTTGGAACGATTATTTAAAAGATTTAAAGTTGTTACTACATATTTCAAAACATTTTTCTTACTCAAAGGATTACCAGTATCAGAAATGGAAAATTATGTTAATTAATGAGAAAAATATACACGGCATAATTAATCTTAAAATATTTCGCGTAAGAAAGATAAAGCAAATATTTTCCCACAAATCAATTTTTTAATATATTTTACCACACAATTTAAGCAATATTTTATCAAGCATGGAGTATAGTCTGGGAACCATGGTACTTTCTTTTTTTAAAATAACAAAATATTGCTTTAAAAGAATGATAATTTTTAAGAATTAATTCATAAAACGTAATAAAATAAACTTTTCTTATTTTTCTTATATTTAAAAGGTGCTAAGAATTTCAGAAATATTAAGAAATGATTATTATTTTACATATTTATAAAGAGTAGTAGTATTTTCAAATTTTATATCAATAGAATAATTTAACAAAATGCATGAATAAATTTTACTCACATCTTTTTTTCAAAAATAGTAAAAGGAATATTATAAACAATAAATATTTTTCCTCTTGCTGAGATTATTTTGGAAAATTTCAATACTTTGAAAGATTTTATCAAAGATATATAAATTGTACTTAAAAAAAACATTTATCCTTTACAATGCAAATACATGTCCTTCACACCAAGTCAAAGAAAATTTGAAGTATTGCTCAACGAGAAATATTTCTCGAAGGAAATATTATTTTTATAATGCAAGATTAAATTAATGAATTCGTCAGCAAAAGTTGCGCCTTTATTTAGAAGCATTAATTGGCCATTCATAATGGATAAAAATTACGTAATACTGATTTTTTTATACAAACAACTTTAAATAAATGAAATGCTACTTTTAAATAGGGCAACGTTTCGTCTTTGATGCAGATAAAATTGCAATATATTAAGTAAGAAATGTAAAGGCGTGCTTCAAAAAAGGACGTTTGTATTATCGCTCAGTAACATCTAAAGTTTATTTTCGTTTTTAAAACGTCGATTGAATATGATAACAAAACATTCAGATTAAAAAGAAACTATTATAGCCTACAATAATTTGTTCAATGACATCGTGAATAAAATTATATCTCTTAGCATTTTAAAAATAAATTAATATTTCAATAACACATTGCTATGAGGATTCTATTCTCTCAAATCAATTTTCTCTCACACAATGAGCCGATTAATCATGTATTATTTTACGAAAGACGTCATTTTTTAGTAAAAAAATATCTATCCAATCTCCCAACTTCATAAGTGAGTCATAGAATTACTCAACTCTTACAAATAAGTAAAATATCGTTTTTACATTATTTGTGCCTTACAAAGTCTCTTCATTCATCTGTTGCTAATGGAAACTCATATAAGTTGTAGAAACCTGCTCGTATTACCTGATGACTGATATTCATTATTGTGTTAGGATAGTTTTATAACCTGTTCTAATTATACCATGCTGAGATGCTAACATTATTTGCAAAAAGATGTAGATAAGGATGTACCCACACAATGGTATCCTTAGCTTGACGTGCTGGTAGGGCTTGAATGCTCTGACAACCCAGGGAGCTAGGCCGGCGGTAGTTTATGTACCAGAAGGATAACCCATGCAGGACAGGTTCCCGTAGGGTAGGAGCCAGACTAAATGAGATATCAACAAGAGCTAAGTCCGTCCTCTACCTCTAGGGGCTCTGGTTTTATGATTAAAAGATGTGGCAATTTTTCCCCATCCATGAATAGGATGATCTAGAAGGAAATGAAACTGCAGACTCCTTGGCCAAGACTGGAGCTCATGAGACCCCTGAACCGTTGCCACCTCTCAACTTTTTGGAATTTTTTTCCAAAACTAAAAAGCAGGATAAAAAAAACACAAGGATTGTCCCTTCCCAAGATCACCAATGGTATCAATCATCTCATAATAAATTATATTTAAATGGCTAGCTGAAAGTGGCTTTTAAGCGTGGAAATTAGCGCTGTGAGTGTTTATCTTACGCACAGGAAATCTCATATATCTTAGAAGAATAGACATCACTCTAAGAATATTGAAATATTTCCTGTATAGTGATGAATATAAAAAGGGATTCTCGAAGGAAAAGGAAAGGGAAAAGATGATTTTTTAGCTGGAGAAAGCCAGGAAGATTATAGAAACTTACTAACTTTACAGAATTGATCCATAACACTTATATATGTATGTGAGTTTACAGACATGTTATATTGGATGGGTCTTGATTGTTACAGTAACCGCAGAATATTAAGATGAGACTCTCAAACATTTCATATAAATGTCAAGATTAGTGGTGGAACATTAAATCATTGTTCCAATGCCAGTCTGGGTTATACCATTTCAATTCCATCAATCCCGTTTTTTTCAATTCAGCATTGCGTTTGTCTAAGATTATCTCTAAGAAGATCTCAATACTAATATAAGGAAGTAAGATATTTTGAACTCAATCTAATGAAACACTAGTAGTAAGCTATAGAAAAAGCTATTACGTGTCGCGAACTTTTCTAAGATCTTCCATTAATTAAAACCAGTACTTTTGGAAAAATGAAAATTACTACCACAGTCATTGTCGATAGTTTTAAAAATGGAATGAGAATTGACTTTAATCCTTGTATAGTTGCACAATTCATCCCATCTCTTAATAAACGATGCAATAAGAGATACAATAAATTCAAAATGCGTGGTATCATGCATCATATTTTGACCAACATTGCTCTTATTTGCATATCAATATTAACATCATGTAAATTTCTTTATTTATTTTGAAAGTCTACATTTTTTATGATATTGTCAATAAGTTTGTTGATGATGTTATGTGATTAAAATATTAAAAACTTGCTTAAAATGCTAATTGCCTTTTTATTGAATTGAAAGATACATACCTATAACTAAGAGTTTTCCGTTTATAATGCATGATAACGTTATACCTTATATAAAATCACTAAGAGATAAAAAGCCTTGAAACTTAGGCAATAGGTGTTCATAAATTTTCACCATATATTTCTGATAAAAATTCGTTTGATTATGTTAAAGTGATGTACTGTAACTTCATTTATAATTCACCATAAATGAATGCATTTGTTGTTAATAAATTACATATTTTCGAAGCACCATTTGGTTTCGAAGTACCATTGGTTTTCGAAGTACTATTAGTTTTCGAAGTATCACTGTTTCATGATGATGGAAATGGTGTACAGTTCCTCAACGGAGTCGATTCAACACTAGATGGCGCTTCTGCATTTGGTACTTACCACGTGACAAATACCAAACGTAGATTATTTGCATTAAATAGTTGTGTAAATTCGTATTCAAATTTCATAAATGCGCACAGTTTAATTTTATACAGAAATTTGATGGCAATGCTCATTTTAATTTTTAAAATGTCATATTTAATAACAAAATCGTTGAATATTTCTGCTTTTTCAAATCCTTCTGTTTAAATTAGCTGTATAATTTTCCCAAATAAGGGAAAAAGTAGACTTTTGACGAAAAGAAAAAAACTTTATTGTGGCAAGAGAAATTTGTCGTCAGAGCTGTGTTTTAACAGAACAGAGGAACGTTTTAAAAAATTAGTTTCACTAAAATGCTTATCATAGACAGCTGAAGACGGTAAAATAGAGATGAATTAACAAAGTGGCGAAATTAATGTCAGCGAAAAACTTCTTGTAACCTATTAAATTCAAATTTAATAAAAGTTTAGTGACGGACGCAGTTAAAAAAAATTGGTGACAGAATACAATATGTGGCTTTGAAGTCATGAAAAGAGTCAACTGTAAAACTGCAAATTTCAATTTCATTTAATATATTATTTATGAAATTTTTGAAAAGGATTCTAAACATTTGAAAAAGCTGTATTTAAAAGCATCAAACATTATAATAAAGTAAAAAATTTCAATTCCATATTATTGTAGACAAGACATCTTCTAGCAATTACAACGCAAATGTTATCAAGCAGCAAGCCATTTCCTTCTATTTCAAATGTTATTGATGGAAGAGAATACTCATGTAATATAATTTACTTTTATTTTGCTATAAATCAATTATAAATGCATAATATTTTAGTCAATTTAAAATTGTAAAAATTTATGATGCAATTTGAAAGCTATCAGAATAATATATGTGTGAAAGCATCATAAATCTAAATTTCATTATATTCTCCCAGTTTAAATGCCTTTTTTCAAATTAATCATGTTTGTGTTAAATTTTCTAAATTTTTTGTCCTAAAATAAGTATCAGGAAGTAATAAGACACTTCAAATCCTCATAAAAAGAAATTATTCTACTTAAAGATTATTTAAATTGCTTCAGATTTTATGGCTTAACGCTTGTTGTACTTTTCTGACAATTTTAAAAGTTTTATTCTCAAAATATTCATTTATGTGTTCAAGATATATTTCATAAAATATTTTGCCACTTAAATATTAAAAAAATTAGGATTTCAGGCATAAAAATGTAGCTTTAAAATTTAAACAAATATTTTCGATTAAAATATTTACTTAAACCTTATTCACATCCTTAAAAATTATTCAACAAAAAAAACTATTCTTAAAATAAAGCGTGATATTTATAAATTACTTAAATAAACTCTAAATATATATCTGTTTTATTGTTTTTATAGAATAAAATTCCCTTGATATCTATTCTGAAATGTATAAAATATTTAAAAGTGATGATAAATTTTCCAATAAATATTTCATTTCAGTACTTTTTAGCAAATTCTTTCTATTGTTTATAAATATAGCTTATAGCTTGCTAAACAATTGACTAATCTAATATTCTTTTTTAAGAAAATTTTTAGATAAATAAACGTAAAGTTCTCATTTTTAGCTTTTAAATGAAAACACAAAATGAATTGAAGTTATGCAGTTCAATTAAGCTTTAATGTGTTTCATTTTTATATACAAGTTGATTTATAAATCATTTCAAAATGTATAATCCAACAAATATAACTGATTTACTTCCCAGAGACTTCAGCCTACTCATTTTAAAATTGCAAATAATATGAACCTAAGAAATTTAATTACGACAAATTAAATTACTTCTAACAGAAATTTTATTCTGTATAAACTCAACATCAATAAAATCATAAAAAAGAAAATTAAAAGATGTTAGTAATTATAAATTGTTAAAACAAATGTTTAAAACATTTTTATCAAATTCTAAAATATTACATGTTTTCTATTAGATAAAACTATTCAAATAGATTAAAATCTGGTAAAATAAAAAAAAATAACTCAAATGATAGTAAAGGAATTTTCTGTCAATTATTATTTCCTTAAGGATATAATTATTATATTTTCATTTCCATGAAACATCTTAAAACATCCAAATTAATTAAAATATAACGCTAGAGCTTCATATGCATTTAAATATGCTTGAGCAAATATAATTTATTTATTTAAAATGAAATAAAAATTTCACAATATTATTAAATTTAATAAAAATCACACAATGAATGTGGTTTCATAACCAAATTAGTTTAATTAAAAAATATAGTTTTTAAATTTAATAAAACTCTTTTGATTGGTTTTATTAAATTTAAAATTTAAATGTAATAAGTACATTTTAATTACTGAAATTATATTCATTTGAGAATATTTAATACATGTAAAGCTCTAGCATTTAATTTATTCTCCATCTATTAAACATTATTTGAATAAACGATATTTAATAATTTAAGCTCTTAAGAAATATTTGCAACGATTATTTAAAAGATTTAAATTTATTACTACATATTTCAACACATTTTTCTTACGCAAAGGATTACCAGCATCAGAAATGGGAAATTATGTTAATTAATGAGAAAAATATAGACGACATAATTAATCACAAAGTATTTCGCGTAAGAAAGATAAAGCAAATATTTTCCCGCAAATCAATTTTTTAATATATTTTACCACACAATTTAAGCAATATTTTATCAAGCATGGAGTATAGTCTGGGAACCATGGTACTTTCTTTTTTAAAATAACAAAATATTGCTTTAAAAGAATGATAATTTTTAAGAATTAATTCATAAAACGTAATAAAATAAACTTTTCTTATTTTTCTTATATTTAAAAGGTGCTAAGAATTTCAGAAATATTAAGAAATGATTATTATTTTACATATTTATAAAGAGTAGTAGTATTTTCAAATTTTATATCAATAGAATAATTTAACAAAATGCATGAATAAATTTTACTCACATCTTTTATTTAAAAATAGTAAAAGGAATATTATAAACAATAAATATTTTTCAACTTGCTGAGATTGTTTTTGAAAATTTCAATACTATGAAAGATTTTATCAAAGATATATAAATTGTACTTAAAAAAGCATTTATCCTTTATAATGCAAATACATGTCCTTCACACCAAGTCAAAGAAAAATTTTAAGTATTGCTCGACGAGAAATATTTCTCGAAGGAAATATTGTTTTTTACAATGCAAGAGATACTTAATGAATTCGTCAGCAAAAGTTTCGCCTTTATTTAGAAGCATTAATTGGCCATTCATAATGGATTAAAATTATGTAATACTGATTTTGTTTTTACAAACAACTTTAATTAAATGAAATGTTACTTTTAAATAGGGTAACGTTTCGTCTTTGATGCAGATAAAATTGCAATATATAAAGTAAGAAATGTAAAGGCATGCTTCAAAAGAACATTTGTATTGTCACTCAGTAACATCTAATGTTTATTTTCGTTTTTAAAACATCGATTGAATATGATAACAAAACATTCAGATTACAAAGAAATTATTATGGCCGACAATAATTTTTTCAATGACATCGTGAATAAAATTATATCTTAGCATTTTAAAAATAAATAAATATTTCAATAACACACTGCTATGAGGATTCTATTCTCTCAAATCACTTTTCTCTCACACAATGAGCCGATGAATCATGTATTATTTTACGAAAGACGTCATTTTTTAGTAAAAAAATATATCCAATCTCCCAACTTCTTAAGTGAGTCATAGAATTACTCAACTCTTACAAATAAGTAAAATATCGTTTTTACATTATTTGTGCCTTACAAAGTCTCTTCATTCATCTGTTGCTAATGGAAACTCATATAACTTTCAGAAACCTGCTCGTATTACCTGATGACTGATATTCATTATTGTGTTAGGATAGTTTTGTAACCTGTTCTAATTATACCATACTGAGATGCTAACATTATTTGCAAAAAGATGAAGATAAGGATGTACCCACACAATGGTATCCTTAGCTTGACGTGCTGGTAGGGCTTGAGTGCTCTGACAACCCTGGGAGCTAGGCCGGCGGTAGTTTAAGTACCGGTAGGATCACCCATGCCGGACAGGTTCCCGTAGGGTAGGAGCCAGACTAAATGAGATACCAACAAGAGCTAAGTCCGTCCTCTACCCTAGGGGCTCTGGTTTTATGATTAAAAGAGGTGGCAATTTTTCCCCATCCATGAATAGGATGATCTAGAGGGAAATGAAACTGCAGACTCCTTGGCCAAGGCTGGAGCTCATGAGACCCCTGAACCGTTGCCACCTCTCAACTTTTTGGAATTGTTTTCCAAAACTAAAAAGCAGGATTAAAAAACCACATGGATTGTCCCCTCCCAAGATCACCAATGATATCAGTGTTCTCGTCCGGGAAGCTCAATGGCTCACGGATTTAAAAGACAGGAACAAACTGCTCTTGTTCGCTTTCGAAGTGTGGTCACCACAGATCATTAAAATTTTCTGAAGTCTCCAAAATTTTCGACACTTGTAACAACTGTTCCGCTGAACAAGCTACGCCAGAATACAGCCTTGAATTCCTGGGGGTATCCAAGGATGATTTATATAACAATCCTTTAAGGCGACTTGATTTTTTGTTGGTGTTTAACGTTATGGACCTAGTCTAGTGCTGCTGACCAAAGGAGGTATGCCACAACAACAGGATGCTGTTAGCCAAAGCACTTAATCGAATTTTACTAAAAATTAGGAATTTCTAAATTTTTATAATTACGTTCATTTTAAATATTAATTAACTTAAATTAGTTAATTTCTTATTAATTATGCATGATTTACACTGACATTTTTGGCTTTCAAAACACGGATGACGGATTTTTGAAACACTATTTGACATGTTCAGGTTGGTGTGGGAAATTCCTGGACTGTACCATTTGTTGGTATGTACACAGTTACATAATGACATTGCTTAGAGATAGTCGATATAATTTTTGAAAATCTCTAGCCAAATATACGCTTCGGCCGAATAATGTCCATAATAAGACGTATTCAACAAAATTTTTATAAGTTTATAAACTTCTGCATTAGCATTCGTTAAAGCCATTCATATTCTTGGAATTTGAATTAGTTGCCATGTTCAGTCATTATTTAGTTCAGTACATTATTCCAATATTCAGTCCATTTCTAAGATTTCAACTCAAATCATTCTACTTTGAAAATTTATGTTATAATGCGAATGATTGTAAAATAAGTCATAATATGATAATACGTGAAAATATAGAATGCCTTCATTTTTAATGAACGGAATATTTTAATTACATACTCGTACATAAACATTACACTACATAATTTAAATAATTAATCAAATTGTTTGCATTTTCAAGCAATTCTGATGTTTGCAGTTACATAAAGCACATTAATTGAACATTTTCACCATATCTCTAGTTTATATTGGAATAAAAGTTAATAAAGATTTAATTGCTATAATCAGATAAATTTAAAAAAATCTCTTTCACGTAAGGATTTTAATACTTAAAATGGCTTTCATAAAAAGGAAGTTTGTAAATTAAAGGTAGATTTCAAAGGAAGAAATCTTACTTTGTTCATTATTAAATTAATTTTTTTATTTATAAAAATTTTTCTTAATTTTCAAAAAAGGATTTTCAATGCTCAAATGAAATTTATTTTTTAATGTTGAAATTTTATCTTCCATTTTTACTTTCTGTTAAAATACTTTACATTCAGTTAAAATTATCTCACATTAAAAAAAACCAATTTATATGTGGCTCCTTTTTTATTTAATAGTAATGAAATTTCATTTACATTCTGAAATATTTTTTTCTAATCATAAGCCCTTATTAAAGGATTCTTGCTGAGAGATTAAAAGATTTTCGTTGTACTATTTGAAATGTAATTCTTATAGCTAGAAAATACCTAAAGCACAATGCAGAAGAATAATTGCATAATGCACTGTTATAATCACACTCCTAAGTATAATTTCTATTCAAGGCACAAATTATTTTTGCATTTTATCAACATTTACCTTGTTTTGAAGGAAATGTAATTGTCCCTAAGGAATATTAAAAAAACATATTGTTTTTTTTATGAAACTTTGAACATTGACTTGAGCAACTTTTAGCACTTTTTTGTTCTATATAATGTTCACTATTCTTAGTAAAAGTCAAGAAATACCAATATGTCTATAAAGTAAAAACAACGCCAGAACTACCAATTAAATGTGCAGAAAAAAACAAATGTGACTTATTTCAAAAGTCAATATTTTAATGAAATGAGAAAGAACAAAACAGATGAAGTATATATGATACCAGGCATACACAAACCACGAACATAACTCCCTGGAGCACTTACACCACGTATCGCCTGTACAATAATTGTACAGTAAGCTGTTGACGTGATGGTTTGTACATTGTACGTCTTTTACACGAGGAAATACTGTACGTACTTCACCGAGGCTTGCTGAGGATCACATTATAGATCTGCACTTTTGGTAGACAACTCCACTCAGCAAGCAATGCACCCCAAAGTTATGGTGTAGATATAGGAAGTGATTGACGGGCTGTGATTACTCTGTCAAGCATGTCCCACACATACTCTCTATTAAATTTATCTCCGGTAAGAATAATGTCCATTCCATACAGATAATATCTTCTGACTGAAGGCAGAAGATGATAGTGTTCTGTTGCTGAGGATGGGCGTTGTCATCATTAAACACAAATCTCCATGACATTTCTGAACAAACGGATATGTTGTTACAGATTGATGTCCTAATCAATCTGGCCTGTCCTGATTCCGATTTGACATACAATCTTGTTCTAGAACCTAGTATAATGTTTCCCCAAACAAGTACTTCTGCATTATTGTAACATTGGCGTTCAGTGATGCTGTCTTGGTGGTACTAAGTATTTTGCATTTTTCAAATTAACATCAAAACATTAATTGGATTATTAGCTAAGCTCAACTTATCGGAAAACATAAACCGACTGTAATGGTGTCCACATTGGTTATTCTCGACCCTAGTCTAACCTACTAGTCTAATTCTCGACCCTAGTCTAACCACTGATGACAGTGTGTTGACGTGATAGGAACACATTTGACAGGCTTGTGAGCATACAGACCATACAGTCCCAAATGTCCGTGGTTTCTAAATGACTTTATAGACATATTGGTCATTTAGATTCATATGACCAATAGACCAATATGACTTTATAGACATATTGGTCTGTCCGTGGTTTGCCTTGAAATGATCGCAGCCGTGAATGACGAAAGCTGACACGACAAGTCTGCCGCTGTGTTCTATTTGTCTCTTTTGGTGGCTACTGCCAAACTCTGATCGCAATTCAGCGTTATCGCTTGGGAATGAACTGTACTGTAACGTCAGCTAACATTTTTACCATCTTGAAATCGTTACGACAGCCTAGAGATAATACTTTGGGTGATTCCAAGTTTTCCGACAACTGCTATCTGAATACCCTGGCATTCGAGGTTCTCGATAATTCTACCTCATAAAACATCAACCAATACGTCTTCTAAATCATTCCAATGCGGATGAGGCACTTAGCACTATACGAAAACATTCAGAACATTTTTCCTTCCTTGTCACAGATCCTTATATATCCCAGTCACACGCTCTCGTGATTGTGGCGTACGCTCGATGTCATCAGATGCCTTTCTTTTATTTGCATATAATGCTTGATCATGTGAGTGATATTTCTATAAAAGGCATTTCGCCTTTCAAGTTAGTTTTTCGTATGATTTTGGATTATCTTTGATTTGTGGACATGTGTATAATATCATAATAATATAAATTACACATCACAAGCCAAAAGCAGTGGATGGAATTCTGTATCTCATATGATTTGGTTTATTACTCTATAGCCACTACGAGAATACGATTGTTAATTCGACCATTTGAACATAATTCGACATGATTTTAAAAACATTCTAAACCACTGTAAGCATCTATGTCCAATTTGACAATCGAACACGAAAACTTTTAATCTGAAAACCAGAGTATTACCCACTCAGTGAACGACTTGATGGCATACTTTTCAACGTAACATACAAACATGGAAATAAATCAATATTTGATAAGGTGAATATAATACAACTAATAAAATGCATTACTTTATCTTAAATTATCTAAATGCAAAATTATTAAATCTTAACGATGATAAGAGCTTTAAGACATTAATTTATTATTTGGTAATCAATTGCTTCACTCGCATAGCGATGATTACTTAATGAAAGATAAAAGGGCATTTGACGGAACAAGATTGTAATTTGCAGAAATTTTGACAGGCATGACTTTAGCAGACATAGAATATGGAAATATTGCTCATTATTTTACAATTAATGTAATTATAGAATTCGTAATACAATTCAACATGTTATTTAACTCTTATCTTTTGTAAAATTTGTTAGATTTATGAAAATGGAAAATTATAACAATTGTAATTTTATTGGTGCATTCAATCATTCATGTGTGTTGCATTTTCATTAAAAATATGTTGTTAAAGACTAACTTTATACTAACATAATTGAAATTATAAAACTTGGAGTAGGTATAAATACAGACATTTTTCCATAAATTTTTAAAAATATTTGATTAAGGAGTCGCTGGCAGTAAACTTTAGTATCTTTAGTTCTAAAATTTATTTTCGTTAAGAATTAATTTTATGAAGCATGGCCTTTAACATTTCAAATTATGTGAAACATAATTTGTCAAAGAAAACATTTTTTTTTTGATTATTCATTTTCAATGTGCATTAAAGTTCATGTAAATTTATTTAAATAAATTTAGACAGAAAATTTCTAACATGTTTTTAGCAGCGTAACAAATTGAAAGAAGTTATTCTAATTAGTTTTCAGAAAAGTCATATCGAATAATTGGATTAAATTCCTCGAAATAGTAAATTCAAATAGAACCAAGTGAACTTCGAGCATAATTATTAAAATAACATTTTTTATTGGATATACTTATTGATTTTTTAACAAAAATGCAATTTCTTCTCATCAATTATTTTATAAAATAATTTAAAACGTATGTTAAAATATTATGTCTGAAAACAAACTACAATTCGTAACTTAATTCCTAATTAAACTGCTTTTTTTATCATGTAACAATATTTTATTTTTGAACAAAAATACAGCTATTAATTTACATGCTATTTTATGCAAAAACTTTAATTAATTCAATTTAATGGTGTCACGTTTTATAATAATTACAAAATATTAAAGCATTTTTTAAAAAAGTTATTTTAAACATGAAATTCAAAATTACTTTGAGTAAATTTTGTAACTTAAAAATAAGGAACACGTATTTATACAAAAATGTATAATTAATTACCCAAAATTCCTTATATATGTTACTATCAAAGCAAATGTTATTTCAATTGGCAGACATTTATTTATAAGTTTTGTAAAAGGGATTATTTTATCTAAATCTATTCTAATTATTTCATATTGAATTCTAAATATTGTCTTCCAGAAATAAATCATTATTAATATTTTTGAATAATTTGAAATAATATTTCTTAACACTTATCTAAATATTCTAATTTATTTAAATAGTAATTAAATATTAAATTAGTACCAGAAAATCAGAATATAATAATAAAAACGCCTCTTTAACAATGAATTCAGTAATGTGGAAGATTTCAATGATTAAATCTGCTGTTGTTGTTGGCTTATCCTCTTTAAAGATCTGACATTTGTCAGGTCAATCCCAATAAATTGTTGACAGTCAGAAAGTCGATGACTATCAGTGGATCTGAGGATAAATCCTGCCGGGAAATTCCAATGCAATCCAGAATATGTTTCGGTGAGGCTGGATGGTCACAGCTTTTTTACAAGTGGGATAATTTTTTGTACCACGTTCAAACGATAAACAATTTAGATTTCCACTTGAGAATTCGGACAAGGCAGTCTGTGATTTTCCGTCACATTTTATTTCCAGAAGAGTTCCAAGAGATAATCCAGAGAATCATTGGTGCGTGGGCGGAATTCGCCAGATTGAATGCAGTCTAGATTTTTCATTAATGTTCCTGGTATGTAAGGGATGAACCAGTGGGTGTATTTTCCTATCTGCCCTCTTTGGCCAGTCGATCTGCGGTCTCGTTACCTCTAATATTTACATGGAATGGAATCCATTGAAGAATGATTAACTTTAAATAAACAATTAAGAGCTTAAATGTATAAAATATTTGACAAAATCCAGACGAAGCCTTCGACGCTAAAATGACTGTGCTGCATTTAAAAATATATATATAATTTTCTTGCCCAATTATAATTTATGGTTATGAACTTAGGATGAAAAAATATCAGCGCTATGATTGATTTAGGAATATATTTTTCAACAACTGTCGTATTCTCTGGCTGAATATATTTTTTAAGTTAACTAAATTACCTTTTTTTCCTGGCTGGAAATCACTTTTTATATTTCATTCTCCGGTAACATTACATTGCGTATTGTTCCTCATTTTCCCCTTCTACCATGTAGACTGCCCTGGCAAAAGACAATAGGAAAACGGTTCCAGAGAAGGAAAGTGAAGGGACAAGATTGAAGACAAGACTTCAATTGGAAATATCTAAAGAAATTGCAAAAAATGCCAAGTTAAAAGCCTGACTTCCTTGCTGCAATAAAAACTGCTCATTATTAAAGTCTAATGTTCTACTGAATTCTAGAGACTGAAAAGTCACAAAGTGAAAGTACTAAATCCTATGTTCTCCTGCAATGTAGACCTGGATAGTGAAAACAATGCCAATGGAATGACCTAAATAAGTTTCCGAAATCCTAAAAATAGGCTGACCTAATAATTCAAATTTCCTCTGTCAGTCGATTTTTATGTAAATTATTTTTTCTAGACAGTTAAGTTTTTTTTTTTTATTATTTTGGGACCAGTTATTTATTACTTTAACTAATTAGTGTAAATTAGGAATATAACGTCTGTACTTAATCATGCTGTCAGTAATGCTTAAATAGTTGAAATAACATTTGAAAAATAAATTCAGTATGTGTGTAAATGGATTGGTAAGTTTATGATTAAATTAAAAGCTTTCTTAGTTACAAAAACGAAACCGGTTTTTCTCTGCATTTATTGTCAGGTTTGAATATTTGAAGAAAAATAATAAGTTCCCAACGCAATGTTAAAAAAATAATAAATTATTTAAATTCAAAATATAATTTGTAAACACGATTTGATAACGGTAATTTAACACTATGATTAACTTAAGTTACCAATTTTCAAATTTTAATTAAAAAAAATTTTTTTTGGCATTTTTAAAATTTATACCAGAAAATAGAAAATAACAAAAAATATTTTAAAACAGATGGAAAATACATTCTTTATCCAAACAGGGTTCAAAGTAAGGCCTTCCGTAGAGGTCCTTTATTTTTGTTATAAATATATTTATTTCAAATTACATGCTAATATATTGAAAAGTTTGAATCGTGCTCTATTTTCCTTAATTTTTTATCATGTTCATAAAAAATACTTGAGGTAATATTGCTTATAGGAAAAGGATAAATCTGAATAGGCCGTCGTAGCCTAGTGGTTAGGGAATCGGCTTTTCGTCTGGAAAGGTTGGTTTGATTCCCAATGGCGCTTAAGACCCACCGAGTACATGCGATATACGCACTCGTTAAATGAATTGCATCGAAAGTACTGTGGTTGGTCGTTGAGCAGTTACCATGGTTGTAATGGTCTGGAGAAAATGTTCTCCCGCTCCAGATCAAAGTCAAAATTGAAGGAATGCATCCTCTGGTGGTGCCATCTATCGGTGGAGTCTTAGAGCAAAAACGTACTTTAACCTTCGTGGCGCTCTGGTTAAACGAAAGACGCACCCTACTGACTTAAATTCGCATAGCAGTTTGCTGCTTGGCTTGTCCAAGTGCTATAAATAACGACAACAACAGGATAATTCGGAGTTCGTTATTTAGTCATCATAGCAATAATCAATTTGCATTCAAATTTTCCAAAATATCCCGAATATTATCGGAATTTAGTATGTAATTAACTCGTATATTTAAAAACAAAAAAAAACAAGTTTATGATCAATTAAAATAATAGTAAAAAAAATCCAAATATTGATAAATTACGAAAAACCATATTTGGAGTCATAAAATCATTTTTCGTATCAATTATTTTATAAAATATGAACATCTAAAATTATGAAGAACACATGTGGGAATAAAAATTAATTATCTATGAAAAAATACATAGAAAGAATGTTTGAAATTTTGCTTATCAAATATTACATTGTAAAAATATTTATTGTCGAGATCCAGAAGCTTCCATTTTTATTTATATTAGCAATTATTTGAATCATGATCAAAAAGTTTAAGACATTATTTGAAAATGTTATTATGTTCATAATGTTTAATACGTTATTTGGAAACCTTTTAGAAGCATTTTATTCGTGAACAACAAAAATCAAAACATTATTCCCTTTATTTAATTAAAGAGATAGCAGTTAACTATCAATAAATATAACATTCAAGGAATAAATGTAAAATTTATTTGAAATCATGTTTAAAACTAATTATCTTTAATATGTGTGGGAACAGTATTCATAAATTTCAATAAAAATTTTCATTAAAATTAGATAAAATAACTCTGCAAGTTAAATATAGACTCTCGGGAATTTTAAAACATTTGGACATAAAAAAAGTAGGATTTAACAATCTATTTATAGTAAACAATTGTATGAAATCCTAATTACTTAAAAGAATGTTTTTGAATGTCCATACATACTATAACTTCTTAAAAAGCCAATAATTTAGAAACTAAAAGTTATTTAGCAACGGAGACTACTTTTTGAAATATACTTTTGATTTAAAGTATCAAATTATTTATTGTTATCTATATTTAAACTATAATAATCTTTTAAAGTTTAGTTTATAAAATGTAAAGTATTATATTATTATGTATTTTATAAGTAAATCTCGATTCGAAAACTAGCTGACGCGTAGGAGTTTAACATTTATTTCGAGACGA